>CAUYRT010099534.1:0-25174 GCA_963574885.1 Lepilemur ruficaudatus | reverse complement strand
AGTTTGAGGCTGCAGTGAGATATAATCACGCCACTGCACTCCGGCCTGGGTGACAGAGCGAGATCTTGTCTCTAAAAAACAAAACAAAACAAACAAATGAAAAAAGATAACCACCTAACAGGAAAGGTGCTTTATAAATCCTAAACATGAATACATATGTTCTCAGAGCTTAGTTTCCTCCTACCAAAAAATGGCCAGACGGCATTGACTTGCACTACAGGGTATCATGTAGATTAAAAATGAGCATGAAGTATGAAAAACACACACTCAGGTGACAGTGAAAACACATCCAGTAGAGGATAGGGTTGGGAAGGGTGTACGTGGGGCTTGGATGCCTGCTAAGGCAGACCTGGAACAGCATCGTTGGCCATGGTGGCTGCTCACTGGCTCACCTGAGGATATTTCAAGATCCTGGTTGCCCTCCACCTCCCCCGACCCCAGACCAGTTGTATCAGACCCAGGCACCGGTACTGGGATGTCACTATGCAGCCAGTCCCAGAATCGCCTTCCTTGGAGGGATGCTTCTTGATTCTGGTCTCTACTCTCCATCTGTGTGGCTCCATATCTCTATCGACCAATGGGCAAGAGGCTGCATTAGAAGGTTCTGGAGAGTTCTTCCACTCACCAAGTAAAGAGAGATCATCTCTAGGCCACCACATCTGTCTCAACTGTTGGCTGAGTCCAAACTAGTAGGGCATCCTCGCACGACTCCAGGGGACACTGGGTGCACCATATTTTCCATGACAGACTCCCCAGGAAATAAAATTCCCTGTGAATGGTGCCACTCGGAGCTGGGTAACAGGCAAGTCATGGTTCAAATGCTGGCCCTGTCTAGGTGAATAATCAATCTCATATTCCTCTTCACTCTGAGAAGAAAACACACTATTGCTCCACCCCTGGGTGCAGCCTGAGCTCTGCCTGACTCATTCCTCGAGGTGGTTCTAGTGGAGGTGCTTGAACCACTCCCTGGTTCGTGAGTCCAGGCTGGGGTGGGCTCTAAAGGAAGGTGCAGAGTGAAAGGCACAGCTGCCTCCATGGTGGGCGCTGGAAGACCCCAATACCCCTCAACACCTCACCGGCTCACTGCCACTGGGCTCTTTCTGCCCACCGTTGGCTTCTTCTTTGGTTAAGGGGTTTTGCAGGTAGCTGTAAAAATGGACATGTGATCCCGGAAGGAGTCTAAATTAAGGAGTTAATAATTTTGGTGCAATGGTTGGTAATATTAACCTTTGCAGTGAGTGAGGCTGGGGGAGAATGGGAATGAAAGAGGTGTATTTTTGATGAAGGTCCTGGAGAAAGATTTTTATCCCCAGTCATTTTGCATGAGAACAACTTAGGGGGCCCTTGTGGGCATGAGGGGGTATGTGAGTGGGGAAGGATGAAGTAGAAAAAGGGACCAAGGAAGAAAAATATGAAGAAAATTTTCTTACTTTACAATTCTGTCTAGAGCCAGCCTGAATATTCTCTCCTTTATTCAATAAATAATGATTTCAGCATCTGTGTGAAGTGCAGAGAATAATGATGAACAGGATACATCCCTTACCTTGAGTAGTTCACAGTTTAGTGTCAGAGACATGTAGGATAACTTAAACTGCACGTACTAGAAAACCCAACTCAAAATGTCTTCAACTGTAAGAATCTGTTACATATCTCTCACACACACACCCTAGAACACATGAAAACTGGGCAGTTCCAGGGTTGGTTAATTCAGCAGCTCAACAATGTCATTAAGACCACGTTCCTTCCATCCTTTTCCTGCGTCATCTTCAGTGTCTTCATTTCAAGCCCACTCCACCCACACTCACAAGATGGCTGCCATTGCTCCAGGCATCACCAGGAGACCCCAAAATATACAAAAGTGTTAATTACCTGGATACATTTCCTTTCTAGCACCAAAAAAAAAAAAAAAAACTTTCCTAGAACCCTCCAGGAGACGTTGTCTCATGGCACATTGTTAGCTGAGATTGCCTTAAACCATGATTTACCTGAGCCATGGGGGAAGGAACGGTTATCAGAACAAAATCAAGGCTCTGATAAGTATGAAAAGGTAGATTATCATGAATTTAATTTTGCTTTTCCCTGTTGACTAATGAAGGCAAGCACCATTCCATATGCTTACTGACAATTCACATTTCCCCCTTCTAGAATGATTTGCTTATTCCTTTATTTAATTAAGTTTATCCTTATCCTATTGCCTTGTAAAAGTTCTTAAATACACTTAAAACTAATCCTGTGTCACTTGTATGCATCCCAAGTGTCTCCTTCCAGAGCACCTTGTCTTTTCTATGTATGTATCGTGTGCTCAGCTGTAAGAATTTTAAAATTTCAATTTAGTCAATAATTGACTAAATAATTTCCATTATGATTTCTGTTTTTTGTCTCTTAAGATATTTTCTTACGTCTTCATTAAAATTTGCTTTTCCATTTTCTTTTGTTGTTGTTGTTGAGACAGAGTCTCACTCCGTTGCCCCAGGTAGAATGCCATGGCATCATCACAGCTCACTGCAACCTCTAGCTCCTGGACTCCAGCGATCCTCCCACCTCAGCCTCCCAAAGTGCTGAGATTGCAGGCGTGAGCTTGGCCCCATTTTTGAAGTAGGGATGAATGCAAACTAGCTTCAAGATATCCGTGACAACTGCTATATGATTTTTAAATATCTATGACTTCCATTGGTGACAAAGTTGCAGATATGACTGTGCTTTGTTGCTTAGATTTTTAACAGGAAATGCTACATATCTGTTAGAGGTTAGTGAAAATGAAGATTGTATTTTTTCCCCCATCCAAGTTCATGGATGAACTCACTCCACAGCCTTTTTAAAAATCTATGGACTTCAGGTTTAGAATGTCTGATACAAAGCCCCACATGTACTCACCAGCAAATTGGTAGTAACTGATCGACACCCAAGTGGACATATAGGAATAGCATTTATCGGGCGTTGGGCAGATGGGAGCAGGGAGGAGGGGATGGGTATATACATACATAATGAGAGCGATGCGCACCATCTGGGGGATGGACACGCTTGAAGCTCTGACTCTGGGGGGGAAGGGGGAAAAAGACAATGAATGTAACCTAAACATTTGTACCCCCATAACATGCTGACATAAAAAAATAAATAAACTACACATAAAAAAAAGAATGCCTGATACAGATGTTCGATCTCTTAAATGGATCCTCTAATTTTGTTATCTTTTCTTCTTACTTTTCATCTCTTTTCTTTGTCCTTTTGTTCTGATTTCCAGGAAGTGACTGTTTTTTAAATTCTCTAATGCTTTGGTTGAATTTTTTTAAATTATATTTTTTATTTCCAACAGCTCTTTTTTATTTTCAAAATATCCCTTTTTTTTACCATCCCCGATCTTGCTTCACATCTGCAATATCCTTTCTTATCATCTGAAGATATAAACAAAAGGTTGTTTTGTTTGTTAGCTTGCTTTTAGCTTTCAGTTTTCTTCTATTCTTACATCACGGTCTGTTTCATCATAATTACTTCTCACTATTTGGTTACTAGGGATCGTGAGTTTAAAATAAGCAAAGGCAGGACTTTTACTGATTGGACCCAATATCCCTTCCATAACTTCACTATAATGGTGGAAGGTTTTTAAAAATTGAGTTATAATTCACATAAAATAAGGTGCATAAATCTTAAGCATACAGCTCAATGAACTGCAAAAGATTAAGATATAGAACATTTGCATTACTCCATATATCCCCTGTGTTCCTTCCCAATAAATATTCCCTTCTTAAATCCAACCCTTGTGTTGACTCCATAAATCCCCTGTTCTTGAACTTCACATAGATGGAATCATAGAGTATTTATGTACTCTTTGAGTCTGGCTTTTTTCATTCAACATGTCTGAAAAATTTGTCCATGTCAATTCAGGTATCAGTACTTTTTTTTGTTCTTCTTGCTAAGTAATATTTCATTGTATGAATATATCACAGATTATTTATCCATTCAGCTGCTGATGTACCTTTGACTTGTTCCTAGTTCTTGGCCACCATAAATAAAGCTGCCACTACATACCAGCGATTGTTTTTAGAGTTTTAATTACATCTTTTTAAAAGTTAGAAGACAATTTTTAAAAATTTTAATTTTTAAAAAAATTTAATTTTTAAAAATTTTTAAAGATTTTTTTAACAATTATTTTCTGAAATATTTTCAAACAACTGATTTGCTGCATCCCATACTGTTGCTTTGGGTTCACTTTATTCCTTGCTGAGGCGTGTGCTTTAACAGGGAACATTGGTGGGTAGCAAATTCCTGATGTCTTAATTTTGCCCTCATTCTTGAATAATAGCTTGGAAAATAATTTATATTACCCTAACACCGTGAAGGTATTGCCCCTGGGTCTTCTAGCTCCTGTTGCTACTGATGGAAGCGTGGGGCTTCTTTGCTTATTTCTTTTTAGGTAAACTGACTACTTTTTCTCTCTGGTAGCTTCTAAGATTCTCTCTCTGGAATTTTTATTCTCCTGTTTCATTATGTTATTGCTAGGTGTGGTTTTATTTTTATTTAATCTCTCAGTATGAGGAGAACACTTTTGATCTAAGAACTTATTGGCAATTATGGAACATTTTCGGCCATTGTCTCTTTAAATACTGCCTCTTTGTTATTTCTTCTTCATTACCCCCTCACGAAGTGCTTTCATTATCTGCTAAACTTTCTACTAGGTATGTGATTTCTTCATGTATCATTCTGTAGATCTTATACTTATTTTAAAATGTTTAATAATGTTTTATTACTGCAACCACCTAGAATAAATTTATCTTTTGACTGTTGATTTTGTTGGATGCTTTTCTTAAAACTTTTTCATGTATTTTGGAATTTTGGCTTATATGCAGTGGAATTTTGGCTTATTTGCAGTGGAATTTTGGCTTATTTTTTTCTCTTTCTCTTTCTCGTTTTCTCCTCACTCCCTGTCTATTTTCACAATTGCCTGCAACCCTGGCCCAGTCCAGACTCGGGTCTTGTAACTTAGAAATACTGCCCTATGCTGATAGTGAGAATATCTAAGATCAGTCGTGAAGGCCTTTGTAGCCTGGTATTATTGCAGCAATAGTGTTTGCATTCTTTTTAGCGGGGCCTGCTTTTATATTTTCATTTGTTTTTATATTTTATGTTTTTATGTTTTAATTTATTATTGTTATATTTCAGCAAATTGCAATTATATTATTGTCCTAACCCTACAAAGCAGTCTTGGCTGGAAGCCCTCCACTCTTTAATCCACAGAAATCTGCCTTCTGTCGCCACCACACCCATACAACCACTTTTTAAAAGAACATCCGTGGTCACCACGTTGCTAAATTAAATAAAGATGTCTCTGATATAATCAGGCGTGGCCTTTTGGCATCTTGCCTATTGGCTACATTCTCTCTCTCTAAATTCTTTGTTCTCTTGGCTCCCATGACAACACGCACTTTTTATAAAAAATAGTGGCAAAATATACAAAACATAAAACATTACCCAAGGACGGGAGTTGATGAAGAAAGAATGGGGCCCAGGACAGATGTTAAGGAAAATCAATATTTCAGACATGGGGGAACAAAGAGGAGACTAAAAAGAAGCCAGCAGGGGTTTAGGCGGAAAACCGAGAGTGTATGTTGCCCCACAGGTGAGCCATGAGGTGTCCCACAGGTGACAGCCACACAACGATGGGAATGCACTTAACGCCACTCAACTGTGCAGTTAAAAATGGCTATGACGGGCCGGGCGCGGTGGCTCACGCCTGTAATCCTAGCACTCTGGGAGGCCGAGGTGGGTGGATTGCTCAAGGTCAGGAGTTCGAGACCAACTTGAGTAAGAGCGAGACCTCGTCTCTACTAATAATAGAAATTAACTGGCAAACTAAACATATATAGAAAAAATTAGCCAGGCATGGTGGTGCATGCCTGTAGTCCCAGCTACTTGGGAGGCTGAGACAGAAGGATCCCTTCAGCCCAGGTTTGAGGTTGCTGTGAGCTAGGTTGACGCCACGGCACTTGAACCCAGGCAATAGAGTGAGATTCTATCTCAAAATAAATAAATAAATAAAAGATTTTATCTTAACATTCATGGATTAGATAGGTTCCACTTATGTAAAATGGCTCTCAAAAATAGGAAAAAGAGGAAATCAGAGGCAGTAAGTACATGCAAAAACCAAGATGCAGGGTGGGGCTGAACACGTACAGGCTGTTAGGCCTCAGCCCTCTGCCTATCTGGCTCCTGGAACACTAAGGAAGCGGGACCTCTAACACAACCGAAGTTTCATCCAATTGTCCACTATAAGTCTATTATCAACAAATCCAGCCCGGCTGTGTAGCAGCTGTTTGGTAGCTCCTCTCCAAAATAGGAACAGCCAGCCAAGAATCACCAGAATGACAGACACCAAAACAAATAGAGAAAGGGGAAAAGAGCACCAGGATAAAACCTAATAGTCAACACCAGAGGCATTTAACAAGCTTCTCCTTTGCTTGTGTTTTCTTTACACTAGCCAATTCACACACAGCCTCTGTGGAAAGCATAAGGAATAACACTAATGCCACAGACCTTAATAAAGACATATCCCCCCAGACCCCCCCACCTCTCTGTCTCTCTCTTCCCCAACGGCACTCCATCTCCCCGTCTCTCCCCACTCACTGGTTGACCTCCCTGCTAACTCCTGCCTTGCTATCATCCCCCCTCGGTAACCTCTGACTTCTCTGGGACCTATAAGTAATAAATTTCTTCTGTTTTCATGCATTTTGGTTTCAACTTTTCATTGTGTTTCACCTAACAACAAACCAGAACTTAATTTACCTCCAGTCATGGCTCTTCTAGAAAGTGGCTATCTTGCTCATGGCCACTCTCCAGAGAGAGAGATCTCAAGACCAAATTAGAGAAAATCACAACAGAGACAAGAAAAAACACTGTATTCATGACAAAAAGTAAAGCAGAATGCTATAAACCTGTAAAGAAACCTATAAACTTACAAAGAATAAGAAAGAGCTCCTGGAAATTAAAAATATGTTAGAAGAAAAATTTCAATAGAAGAGTTGGAACATAAAGTTGAAGGAATATGTCGGATAATAGAACATAAACACAAAGAGATTTTAAAAAATAGTAGGACAAAACAAGGAAATTAGAGGATCAATCCAAGAAGCCCAAACATCAAAAGTTACAGGAGTTCCCAAAACAGAGATAAAAAAAAATAGCAGAGAGAAATTATCAAGGAAATAACATGAGAACATTTCCCAGAACTGAAGGATTTGAATTTCCTGATTGAAAGGGCTTGCTCAGGGTTCATGAAAATGAATTTTTTAAAAATTGATTCCAAGTTACATCATCATGAAGTATAAGAACATCATGGATAAACAGATCTTAAGAGCCCCCAGAAGAAAAAAATAAGTCACCTGCAAAGAATCAGACATAAGAATTGGCACCAGATTTCTCAATAGCTACAGAGGAAGCCTCAAGACAATGGAGTCATGCCTCCAAAAGTGAGAAAAATTCATTTCCAACCTAGAATTCCAGTCCCAACCAAGCTATCAAACAAATGTGAGGGTAGAATAAGGACATTTTCAGCCATAAAATGTCTCAAAAATTTACCTCCTATGCACCTGTTTACCAGAAGTGATTGAAGGAGGAACCCCAGGCAAATGCAAGAGCACTAAGAAAGGAATGTCCATCTGGGAAACGGGATTCACCACAGAACACTGACAAAGGAATGTCCCAGGAGAAGAACTATGCAGCAGCAGCAGCCCAGAGAGCAAGAAGTGCATCTCAGAGCAGCCTGGGGACAGGACAGCTCTGAGAAGAAACCTAGATCTGGGAAATGGCCCTGATGTTTTTGCCTGTTTTGAGAGGACAAAGCTCTACCAAGAATAAAGTTAGAGATCGGTTCATTAGCCTACTACTTTCTGCCCACGGATGCTTTGGAGGAAGCATCGTTAAAGTCTCTCTTCCTACTGCCATCATGTCTAAGTCCGTCTCCTAAAGAGCCTGGACAGCTGCGGAAGCTTCATCAGAGGGTTGAGCTTTGAAACAGCTGATAGGAGTCTGAGGAGTCATTCTGAGCAACAGGGAACACTCAGGTAATGAGAGAACCAAGCACCAAGCACTCTGAGGGCTTTGGCTTTGTCACATATGCCACTGTGGAAGAGGTAGATGACCCCAGAATGCGAGGTCACACTAGGTAGATGGAAGAGTTGTGGAACCAACGAGAGCTGTCTCCAGAGAAGATTCTCAAAGACCACTTAACTGTGAAAAAGATCTTTGTTTGTGGCATTAAAGAAGACACTGAAGAACAGCGCCTAAGAGACTGTTTTGAACAGTATGGGAAAATGGAAGTAATGACCGAGGCAGTGGCAAGAAGAGGGGCTTTGCTTTTGTAACCTTTGACGACCAAGACTCTGTGGATAAGACCATCATTCAGAAATACCATCCTATGAAGGGCCACAGCTGTGAAGTAAGGAAAGCGCTGTCCAAGCAGGAGATGGCTAGTGCTTCACCCAGCCAATGATGTCAAAGATGCTCTGGAAATGGTGGTGGTCATGGAGGAGATGTCAGTGGTCATGGTGGCTGTGGTGGTGCTGGATATGGTGGCAGTGGGGATAGCTATAATGGATTTGGTAATGATGCAAGAAATTTTGGAGGCGGTGGAAGCTACAATGATTCTGGCAATTATAACAGTCAATCTTCACATTTTAGATCCATGAAGGGAGGAAACTCCGGAGGCAGAAGCTCTGGCTCCTACCGTTGTGGAGGCCAATACTTTGCCAAACCAACGTGGCTATGGCAGTTCCAGTAGCAGCAGCAGTGGTAGGTTTTAATTACTGCTGGGAAACAAAGCTTAGTAGAAGAGGATAGCTGGAGAAGTGACAGGTACGCTACAGGTTACGACAGATTTGTGAACTCAGCCAAGCACAGTGGTGGCAGGACCTAGCTGCTACAAAGAAGTCATGTTTTAGACAATACTCATGTGTATGGGGAAAAAAACATGAGGCTTGTATTTGTAACTAATTGTATAACAGGTTATGTTAGTTTCTGTTCTGTGGAAAGTGTAAAGCATTTCAACAAAGGGTTTTAATATAGATTTTTTTTTTTGCACCCATGTTGTTGATTGCAAAATGTAATAGTCTGATCATTAGGCTGAATAAATTTGTTTTTTTTTACAAAAAAAAAGAACAAAGTCTTAAAAAGGAAATGTAATCATGGCACACTATACTCAATTGTAAGCAATATTTACATGGTCATAATAAATCAAATGAGTGTTAATTTTACCAAAAAATAGTGATAGAAGGAGGGTTGGTATTCCACCAGTGTGCAGTGGTGTGGTTGCTGTTTATGCCTGGTGCCCATTCTTAGTGGTCAGGTATCCATTTGGGTTGGTCATGTCCACACCATATTGGTTATTAACTATTTTGAATATCACGACTGGATGTAACTATTTGGGGAGAGTGGGGAGATGGGGTGTATAAGACACTTATGGAGAATGCTGCTAGCTGCCTGCCTGATTTTCTGCCCTGATTTTCTGATTTCTGTTCTGCCACAGTAGCACTGTGGCCAACTAAAATTATCACTTCCTTCAGATGCCCTTCAGCTTTCTCTAGCTAAAGAGATACAGGAGCAAGAATCGGAGGAGGTACAGCAACATCACCTTGGGTAATCAAAAAAAATAAATAAAATTTAAATAAGTTTAAAAATAATACTAAATTTAAAAACAATCTGAGGAGAGAGTCCCTTCCTAGATAAAGCCTCTGCAGAAGAAAGCCCCTTCACTCTCCTTCTCCTTCTTTCCTGAAGAGGGTTGCCAGACTTAGCAAGTGAAAATACAGCTTGACCAGTTAAATTTGAATTTCAGATATCAGCACATAAACTTTTTAGCATAAGCTGTATTTTATCTGGCAACCCCACCCTTGGAGCATAGACGTGATGTCTGGAAGTGCAGCAGCCACCTTGTCATTGGGGGTATGAATGCCATGTGCTAACTATGGATACAAGGAGAAGGAGCCTAGGTCTTTAATGTCCTTGTGCTACCAGCAATGGAAGTTATGGGAAACGATGAAACCAAGCAGTTTATACATGTAGTAGTTGTATAAACTACTGTAGTTAACTTTTGTTACTGAAAACCACACCTGGGTCATATGAGAAAGGATTCTGGGAAAGTAAGTTTCGACTGGGTAAGTAAGATTGAGTCTGTTAGTAAGGAAAAAAGGGAGAACAGGCATTGGGTAGTCATCTAGCAGCATTTGCTACACTGTCCCATATGCATTCCCTCCTCCTCTTGTCTGTTCATAGAACCCCATTTTGTTCAAGTAGAGAGACACAGGGCCCCTGATTGACAGTAGTCATCTTTCCTAGCCCCAGGCATGAATTGTGATCTGAGCAACCAGTCAAGGCGATCAGGTTGCCCTTGGACAGGCACTGATTTTAGGAGTAGTTAAGTGATCCTACTTAGACAATGAGATTAATAGCCCTGGGGAGGGCTTCAGGAAAGCTTTTATTTTCCTGATAATAAGTGACAGATGCAGCTGGAATGCACAATTTTTCCTTTACCCTCCCCTCTTTAATAGGTAGGCCTTGGACATGACTTTGAGATGAAGCAGCCATCTTGCAACAATGAGGTAACAGGTATAGAGACCACAGGCACAGGCTAAGGACCAAGCAGAAGGAGAGCACAAACTTGGGTTCCCAATAATATCACTGAGCTCTGAGTGCTCAGCTCTGGGCTTCTTGCTATCTGGGAAAAAAAATATCTACATATTTAAACTGCTAGCCAAGTTTTATGTTACTTTTCCTGAGGCCTTCCTAACTGATACCTAATGGAATACTGTAGCACAGCTCAAATGAACGAACTGGATTTCATGTATAAATCTCAAAAACGTGAGGAGTCAAAGAAAAAAAAAGCAAGATACAAAAAGATACAAACAAAATGATATTATTTATATAAAACTTTAAAGCAAACAAAACACTACCAATATTATTTATAGCTACATTTATAAGTAAGAAAAGCATAAAATCATGCAGAGGAATAAAACACACTAACTGCAGGTTACTGCTGGTGAGGGATAAGGTTTAATGATAATGTTTAATGATCTTTGATATTTTGGATAGATGGAGATAGATATGGATATGAAGCAAATATGATAAAATATTAACACACGTCAATTTTGGAAACTGATATATGAATATCTGTCATATTGTACAAGTTTGAAGTATTTTATTATTAAAATTTAAAAAAATATTTTTAAAAGGAAATAAGAAGCCAGATGCGGTGGCTCACACCTGTAATCCCCACACTCTGGGAGACCACGATGGGAGGATCACTTTAGGCCAGGAGTTGGAGACCAGCCTGAGCAAGAACGAGACCCTGTCTCTATTAAAAAATAGAAAAATTAGCCAGGTGTGGTGGTGCATGCCTGTAGTCCCAGCTACTCAGAAAGCTGAGACAGGCGGATCTCTTGAGCCCAGGAGTTTCACGTTGCAATGAACTAGGATGATGCCACTGCACTTGAGTCCAATGGACGGAGTGAGACCCTGTCTCAAAAAAAAAGAACAAAAGAAAAGAAAAGAAAGGAAAAGAAAGGAAAGGAAAGGGAAGGAAAGGGAGAAAGAGAAAAAGAAATGAAATAAGAGGACTCCCCAACACTATGAGAAAATAGTCTCAGATAAAATGGGCCCACTGAGAACTCTGCACAAAGAATGTCTGGGGGAAAAAATCCTCACAATTGGATAGATCATCATGAAATTTTAGGACAGTAACTCCGAAGAAAAGAAAGATCTTAAAAAAAATTCTAGAGTGAAAGAGGTGGAACAGCTCACCTATCAATGAATAAAAATCAGATTAACAGAAGACTCCTCATCAGCAAGTTGGATAAGAGAAGATAATGGAGCAATGCCACCAAAATTCTAAGGGAGAATGATTTCCAACTTAGCATTCTCCACCCAGACAAACTACCAGAAAAGAGTAAGGGTAGAAAACACTTTCAGACACTCAAGAAATCACTTTACTTCTCTCATAACTTCTAAGGAAGTTATTTAAGAATGTTACCCACCATGAACCAAGAAGGGGAAGAAAGTGGGATGCAGGAGAGAGTGGATACAACCGGGATAATGAGGAGTGGACCCAGATGACAGCTGTGCCCTCAAAAGAGCAATCAGTTCTCAAAAGAGCTAGAAAATGAGGCTTCAGAAGGGACCACCGAGGGAAAAAATGAAATGCAAAAGATTTGATGCACTCCTTGAGAATCTGGAACAACTCAAGAAAGTGACAGAGACAGAATGCAAAGAAAGGCTGGGCACAGTGGCTGACGCCTGTAATCCTAGCACTCTGGGAGGCCAAGGAGGGAGGATCAGGAGGATCACTTGAGCTCAGGAAACCACTCTGAGCAAGAGCCCATCTCTACTAAAAACAGAAAAATTAGCCAGGTGTCCTGGCACATGCCTATAGTCCCAGCTACTCAGGAGGTTGAGGCAGGAGGATTGCTTGAGCCCAGGTGTTTGAGGCAGCAGTGAGCTATGATGATGCCACTGCACTCTACCAAGGAAGATGGAACAAGACTCAAAAAAAAGCAAAGAAAAATAATGGCAATTAGAAACACCAAGGGAAAATTAAAACTCTGCAAGAAATAAAATATGATAAATATGATCATGGCATGCAATCACAAGAGCACAAACACTGATTTTTGAATTAACTAAAAACACTGATGGCATAATCTGTATTAGGAAGATAAGGAAGAGATAGGCATGTTGTAAGATAGTTAAATATTGACCTGTCAGTGGCTAATATCTAACTTCTGTAAATAACAGGACTACTTATTACTATTATTTTTAGAGGGGTATAGGTAACCAACAGGAAAAGCTAACAGAATTTCTAGTGGTTGTCTTTGGGAAGTGAAACTGGAGTATGAAGGAAGCTGGGATGGAAATTACTTTTTATCACAAGCTCTTACATGTTGTTAATTGATTTTTAAATTATGATTATATATTATTTTTATTTTAAACATTTTAAGGCAAATAATTTGATATGACACATGTTCCCACTTTATGTGATAATTTTTTTTTCCAGACAGAGTCTCACTTTGTCACCAAGCTAGAGTGCCCTGGCGTCAGCCTAGTTCACAGCAACCTCAAACTCCTGGGCTCAAGCGATCCTCCTGCCTCAGCCTCCCCAGTAGCTGGGACTACAGGCGCACACCACCATGCCGGCTAATTTTTACTATTTTTAGTAGAGATTGGGTGTCCCTCTTGCTCAGGCTGGTCTCAAACTCCTGAACTCAAGTGATTCTCCCACCTTGGCCTCCTAGAGGGCTAGGATTACAGGCGTGAGCCACCGAGCCTGGCCTATGTGATAATTGTATCCTTGAAAATTAATGGTGAAATCTATTTGTTCAAAGTGAATCATGTTTAAAATACTCAGCAGAACTACAAAACAAAGAGCCCTTTAAGGTGGTTCTCAAACTTGAGCATGCATGACAGTCACCTGGAGGGCTTGTTAACACAGGTTGCTGGATCCCAGCCCGAAAGGTTCTGAGTCAGTAGATCTGGGCTGGGGGCCTGGGAATCTGCATTTCCAACAAGCTCCCAATTGATGCTGCTGCTGCTGATCCAGGATCATATTTTAAAAACCACCGTTTTAAGGAAATAACTTCCAATTTATATTTCCTATTACCTTGGGTCATTTGGTGATTTTTAAACACATTAACTGCCATGTGAATTGTATTTAACTCAGGCTAGTTTTGAGCCCGGGGCCTTGTCAAGCATACGTAACTCACACATCTCTTCACCTGGGGAGCCACGAGAATCATTTTTCAAATTGCATATATTAATAACTCACGAACAGAAAACAATAAAAAATAAATTTTTCATTAAATTAGAAAAGGTCGTTTTGTTTTCGAAGTTTTTATTCTATTTTTGTAATAAAACACTGTGGCCCAAGAGAAAAAACTTTTTTCTAGTGTGGCAGTCAGTATGTTAAAAGCTGCTATCTTCCTCCTCCAGCATGGCGTGAAGAGTACAGGGAAGCCAAGTAACAGATCGCCCTTCCCATAGGAACCACCTCCAGATGGTTTAAGGTGACTCCACTTCTCCCCATCCCCAAGCAGAAAAGGCTTTGTGACCCAGCCTGGCCAATCAAATGCTCCTAATTCCCAGCCACAGTGATTGGTTCAGGGATGATCCCATGTCCAGAGCTTGGCCAATCAGAATTTTTCCCAGGACATTTCTGCTTGATTCATCCAAAAGCACTGCTTGCTCTGGCATTGCTAAGCTGATAAGCTTGGGAGTTACTATTTTGCCTGTCACATGGAGGGAAGCATTCAAGAAAAGTAGAGAAACAGTACTGATAACGCTGTGACTCCCTGAGTCAGTTAATTCTGAACCAGCTTTCTCAGTTGTGTTGAGCTGTTAAATTCACTTTACTTTTTCTCATGTTTGAGTCGGGTTTCTGATGTTTGCAATCAAGAGTTCCTGACTAATACAAATGAAACAGTTTTCCAGCATGTTTTTAAAATGTGTTCTTTCATATTTGAAGTACTGTGGATTCTCAGATTGGAAAACAAATAAAAATTAATACAAAATGACAAGATATATGCAAAATGAGATGAGAACTGTCTAGGATTATAGAAGTATGGAGATATAATGTAGCTAATACTCAGGTAGGTGCATACCTCCCAGCTCTGCACTAGTTGAGACCATCTCCTCATCACCTCCTCTGTACTTGGTCCCACCTTCTCATAACTTGAGAGAAGCTCCCTTCCAGGAGTATGCAGAAGTAGGAGAAGAACCCAGGCTACCCCAGATCATTTTCAAAGGAAGCCATCCTTCTCAAACTGAGTGTTGGCCATATGGGCAGTGTTTGGATTAGCTACTGCTCTGATCGGCAGCTGTACTGCCCACTGTAAGAGTCCCCAATCTAACCTTATCTCCAGCATTTCATATAATTCACATTAATTGAATGTCAGATATTTTGCTTTTATACTCTCATTTAATCCTCACTATAATTCAGTAAGGTACATAATTTCCACCCCCATTTCCATGAGGAAACGGAGACTAAGAATTAAGTGATTTGTCATGGATCACAGAACCAGCCACAGTGGAGCCAGGATTCAAATTGTATTCTTTTTGATTCCCAAACCCAAGGAAGGAAGGGAGGAAAGGAAAGAAGAAAGAGAGGAAGGGAGAAAGGGAGGAAGAGAAGGAGGGAGGGAGGGAGAAGGAAGGAGGGAGAGAAGAGAAAGAGAAGTGAAGACATGGGAGATAGAGGGGGTCTGATATGGGTTTCTGACAATCTTTCACTTCTGGGTTCCAGGCCCTTCCTGAGGCCTGGCTGAATTCCTGTCCACAAGAGCTCCCAATGGACGTATCATAAATTCCTCTTTCTCTTCAGTTACCTTCAGCTGATTTGAGTTACTTGCATCCAAAGAGTAGCACCCAGTACAACCACGCACTGCAATACGTTGTCAAAAGAATTGTGCTAGCAGTTCCCCTGCACACAGCCAATGAAAGAACTTGTAACAGCAGCTTTTCCTACCATCAGTCCCTCCCCTGCCCAACTAGCTCACCATTACTCTCCCACCCATCTCTAGATCACAGCTTGCCTTGGTGTTGAGCATGGCCTTATGGTGAGGGATCACACCAAATTCTCTTCTGCCCCGAGCTGAAAGCCCCTTTCCATTTCACTGCCCTACCACCAGCCTGGAATCACATCTGGGGTCCCTGAGAATCCAAAACCCACTGATAAAATCAACACTCTAAGCCTGTAAGACTAAAGGCTAGAGTGCTACTCTGGCAAACAAATTCAGGTCTCCCTGCCCAGGCATCCTTCATGTCCAATGCAGCAAGGAAATGGGGATACAGTCAGCCTTAAAGATGTACAGCACATTTGAGCTAGCAAAACCCTGATGAATCGTCTGGCCTTTGGGCATCCACCCCCTCCCCATCCAAAAGGGCACATCAATTCAATCTTACAAATCCTCACTGAGTACGCACTTTGTTCCAGATATTTGCATGAGACACTGGGAACAGAACAAAACAGCTTAATTATTAGGGAAGAAGGGCAAAGTATGGTAATACATTCTCAAGGTTAGACACCCATGTCTCTGGAAGAAAAAATAACTAGAAAAAAAAAAGGTTGTGCCACATTCATTGGTGAGCTTTTTGGGAGCTTTTCCTCCTACACTTTTAAACCATTTGACCTTGATACCTAAGAACTCTAGACCAGCCAACATGGTGTCTGATGAGCCCCTCTGATAGCTCAAAGTATTTCAGAAAAGGACTTCCCCAGGGGCTTATCTGGGATTATTTCGTGAACTGAATCGACAAGAATGACACAGGGTTATGCTAGGCTTTAGAAAGCTAAGCTAGAAACCAGGGAAAGGCCACCCTCCCAATCAGTGGCTTGTCCATTGCCTCAGGGCCCTGCAGACTGAAACACTAATGCATGCCCCAGGAGAGAAAGGACAAAACAAGCAAACACAATATTCCTAAGCAAACTAACAGTAACAAAACCAGGTACTGTATCCAAAATTTAAAAACAAAAAATGTGTAATGCAAGGAGGCTAACCATTATTCTGTTTCTATCCCGAGATGTTACATTAGCAGATGGAATGTATTTTCCCATGGTTTTCTAGGGAAGAGGCACATCTTAGGGTTTTTGTTTATTCCACAAATATTTTAGCCAGTCTCAAAAATTTTGCAAGGAAAACAGAAATTTACGTGCCTAGAAAAGAAAGATTCTCAGTTCCACCAGATGAGGAAAAGATAGAACTAACTCACCGCCGTATCAGATGGAACAAGTCTCCTGTCATTTCTGTCCATTTGGAGTGAGGTTTTTCCAACCCAAACCAGTGAACTCAAGACATCATGACGATAAAAACAGTATAATCTTTTAAGGAAAGGCAAGTATCCAATGCTCATTTGGAGGATTTACTCTGCTTTCCTGGTATTCTCCTTGGTGTGTGAGAAGCTCACTCTTAAATACTCTGTGCTCGTGCCATGAAGCACATTTTCCCTTATCTGCATAGCTCTGCCTACTCTCTCTGAAGCTGCAAACTTACCTTTGTGTTCTTAGCACTGGAAACCAGCATCCAAATCCGGGGGAGGCCAGAGCCACCGGCTCTCTTCCTGTTGGGTGGCAAGAAGGGCTCTCTGTGGTTCATAGACTGAACAGTATTTGGGGCATTGGAGATTGACTTCTGGGGCTCAGTGTCGGCTAGCCATGTGACCAAGGTTGGGGGAGGGACGCTCCTGCAGGGTCAGGGATGGATGCCTGGTTGACTGACAGACCAGGATAGAGCACAGTCTGAATAGAGCTTGCCATGATGATAGACAGATATCTTTGCTTTACATTTCTTCTTGGATTTTAATTTGGTGATCTTTTTACGTCAGTGGTGTGTTCCAGCCTTGATTTTGAAATGCTGCTTTATCTCCCTGCATGGTTTTTATTCCAAATCCTTTTTGGATTCTGTCTTGGAAGAATGTTAGAGCTGGAAGAGAACTTACAGAATTCAGCCCTACCCCCAAGGTTGCCCATTTTATATGGAGAAAACTAAGGCACAGAGAGGGCCGATGGCATTTCCAGGAGCCCACAGAGACCTGGGCCTGTTTTTACATACTAGGGCAACCCCAGTTGGCTCAAAATTGCAGCTCACTTGATTGTCTCCAACTTTTAGATTGTTAGAACTTTGAGGAACACGGAGATGCCAGTAAAAGATCTTACCACATTGCAGGTAACTCAACGTGCAGGTGTCAGATTAGGGCATGGCTTAGAAATTGTTCCAGTCTATACTTGTGGTCAGGGAGTTTGCATAAATGTGTGTATTTATTTTTAGGTATCTCTACCTCAATCTTCATAAAATGCTCCAGGATGATCTTCTGAGGGGATCAAGTCACACTAAAGCCGGAGACAGTTTTGATCTCAAAGACCCTGAAGACCTCTCTAGACTAGAGCCATGTGGGTAACCTCCTAGTCCACACTTGCCTCTCCACCCACGGAGGATGTCTGAGGGCTGCCTGCGGACAGAAGGGGAGATATGGTAGTAATGAGGAGGCAATAACAGAGGTGTTGGTTGTAGAAGTAGCAGTATGATAGTGGAGGTGTAGATGGAAGTGGCAAGGTATAGACAAAGGTGGTGAGGCATAGATGGGGGTGTGAGGCATAGATGGGTGTGTGAGGCATAGATAGGGGTGGGAAGCATAGATGGGTGTGAGGTGTAGACGGAGGTATGAGGCATAGTTAGGGTTGTGAGGTGTAGATGGAGGTGTGAGGTATAGATGGGGGTGTGAGGTGTAGATGGGGGTGTAAGATGTAGATGGGGTGTAAGATGTAGATGGGGCATGAAGTGTAGATGGGGGTGTGAGGTATAGACGGAGGATGTGGGGGACTGATGGCAGTGGATGAAGGAGTTAGAAGTCCTCCTGAATGATGGAGTAGGAGATTCTTGTTACTATCATGCTGATAACCCTGGATGAACCTGACCTGCTGTGATTACATGGGAGAATGTTAAATCTCACCATTTAGAGTCTGGAGAGCCTTATTCTGTCCCCAGAGCAGTGTTACCCCAAGGAAATCACTTTACCTCTCTGGGCTTCAGGGTTCTTGGAGAAGAGTTCTTATTACATGGTGGTTGTGAGGGGGAACCTCTCTCTCTCTCTCCCTCCAAGCACTTTTACCTTCCCTTTTAATGTAGGAGCTTCTGTCCTTTCTGAAGTCTTGAGAAAATTACTCTCCACTTACTTTGCTACCTCCTAACTCATCCTACCTAGCAGAGGACGAGTGGCTCACGTGCTTGGAGAATTTGGGGGAGCAAAATGGGCATGTTTTATGGCTCTGAGTCTGCTGGGCTCCCTCCTCCTGGAAACTGCCAGTCCCAGAGCAGGCCCATTTCTCCCTCGTCTCCTCTCTCTTCCTGGTGAACTTTCTAGAGCAGCTTCTCACCTTATGGGACATGGGAGTCTTCCAGTCTGGGAAGATAAGTTTGATTCACGGAGTAAAGAATTAGAAGCCCAATTATATATTCCAAACAACACTCTCTAATCAGCTTTAGCTAGTATAAGTTGATTTTAAGTTCTAGCTGCTTGATTTCTATATATCATCTCTCATTTGATTCTGAGCACAGAGGAAACTTACAGATTGTAAACAACTATCACCTTCCAAATCCAGTACTGATGAATTAATGAAAGTAGGTTGGTCTCAGTCACCTCTTAAGTTTTCTTCAAGCTCTATAATATCCTGTGATTCTATGAGTCTAAGTGGTCTTGTCTCTGGAGCAGAACAAACATATATTGATGGAGCTGGGTCAGGTGTTGAGACTCTCAATGGAAAACTCCATTCTTTGTTGCTTTTCAACCCACTGAAGACCTCTGATCGTCAGACAGGCTCCTCTTCTCCCCATACACCAGCCCCTCATGGCTTCATTTCCTTCCCTTCTGGTCCAGACCTCAGGATGAACCCCTTCCTCTCTTCCCTCATTGATACTCATAACCTCCTATTCATGCCCTGCCGATCTCTTGGTCTACATCAGCACACCCATTGACCTTCTTCTTCTGCCCTAAGCTCTCTTTCATTTCTGGGGAAAGCCTGTCTTCAGTGAAGGAGAACAAAGGCAATACACAGAGTGGCAGAGGTGCATGTGTATAAGTGTGTACGGTGGGGAGGAGAGGGAGACTTAGGTCCCTGATGCCTATGGCCAACTCCATCCCGGCCCTTCCCCATGGTTTAGTATTGTGAGCCAAAAAATGTTGAGAGAAGATCTGGCCACCCCTTTTCTCTCTTCTCCCTGCCCTTTGGCCACCTTCCATGTTACAGCCAAGGACATGCCAAGCCAGCCACCCAGCTGGCTTTGGCAGTGGAGTAAATTCTTCGGGGGTGCCTTCAATCCTGCCTCACCCCCAGAGAGGGAACAGCTGAGACCCATGCGCTGGCTTGGGTGAATGGGAAAGGGTTGACCCTTTCTCAGCCAGAGATGTTTCCCTACTCCCTACACCCCACCCCTGAGACATTTGGCAATGTCTGGAGACATTTCTGGTTACACTGCGGGGAGGGTCACTCCTGGAGGGTACTTCTGGCCTTAGGTGGATAGAGGCCAGGGATGCTGTTAACATCCTACTGGGATGGCCCAAACACAAAAAATAGTCTGGCCCCCACTGTCAATGGTGCCATAGTCAAGAAACCCTGGATTGGACCATTCAGGCTCCTCTGGTTCTAGGCTGTAACCTAAGCAAAATGAGCACTTGACATGGGCCATCTTACTCGCCAGGGACCTCCCAGGAGGAGGAACCAAAGATTCTCGTACAGTGGGCTCTCTGTATCTGTGGGTTCCACATCCAGGGATCCAACAACAATGGATCAAAAATATTGGAAAAAATAAAAATAAAAAATAATAATATAATGATAATAAATAATACAAATACAAAAATACAGTATAATAACTATTTACAGAGCATTTACATTGTGTTAGGTATTATAAGTAATCTGGAGATGGTTTAAAGTATATGGAAGGAGGTGTGTAGGTTCTATGCAAATACTGTGCCATTTTATATAAAGGATCTGAGCATTCTCATATTTTCGTATCCCCCGGGGATCTTGGAATGAATCCCCACTGTGGCTACAGAGGGACTTGCAGCATTTGACCTCTGCGCCTCCATTTAGCCTCCTTTGGATACCTGGCAGACAAGGGCGGCTGCTCACAGAGACACAGTCCTTTCCATCTGCTGGCTAAATGCCATCTGAACACCACCTGGGCTTAACATCCAGACAAGGTTCAGGCAGGTTTGACATAGCACCCTGGCATGGAGGCAAAGTTCCAGGAAGAAAGAAGAAGCTCCCCACCCTGGAGAGACCTGCAAGGCTTAGGCCCTTGTTAGTGGGACTAGGATGAATTTGGGGCCCCTGCAGCTTTATCTAAAATTTCTACCTACAAGAAGTTCCCCATAAGCTGGGCAAGACTCACTCCAGTTTGTGCAATTTTTGGCTTCCAGATTGTTTGTGCCAAGCTTTGGCAGGTGGTACAACTCTGGCTGCCCCAGATTCTTGTCCACTTTAGCTGCTTTTGAACCATATCCACGGTTGAGAAAGGAACATACTGTGATGGTGTCAGAATTCTGAGGGGAGGTGAATAAAGAAGAGATATCTGAAAGAAGCTGAGAGACCATACGAGGCCAAGCCCAGCTGTTGCTGTGGATGGATCTTCTCCCTTCACCATCTCTACCTACTCCCCAAACGCTGCTGTGGCCTGGGGCCTTGGCTCCCTCTGCACCAGCCACAGTGCACATCTGGCTGTTCCTCTAATGCCTCAAGCTCATTTCCGCCTCAGGACCTTTGCACTTACTGTTTCCCCAACTTTCAGCATGACTTGCTCCTTCATGTATTCAACTCCTTTGGTCAAATGCCATCTACCAAGGACACCTTCTCTGACCAGTCCATCTAAAATGCCCCTCGCTGGTCCTTAACTCTGCTTTGCTTGTCTAAATGGCATTTCTGACCAAAACTGGATCATGTGTTTGTTCATTTATTGTCTGTTCATCTAATATGGCAGGGACTTTGTCTTGTTCTATCTCTGATACCTAGAATAGAGCCTGGCTCATAAATGATTAGGTTTAATCCTGGCTCCACTACCTGTGGGATCTTGGTAAGTTACTTTTTTTTTTTCCACTTCAATTTCTTTAACTGCAAAAATGGGAATTTTAATCGTATCTACTTCAAGGGTTGTTACCTGAATCAATGTATTAATATACGGAATCTTAGGTCGATGTCTGGCCCATAGGAAATAATTAGTATTAACTAATAATATTATAATTATTACACTCCCAGGGAGCTGGCAGCATGTCTGTCCCGAGGATGGGCTGGGGATGAGGGGTATCCCCGCAGCTTGCGGGAGTGGAGCGGTCTTTGCTGCTTCCCCGGGAGCCACGTGCTGTTCTCGCCTCTCCCTGCTCTCTGCTGCCCTCTGGAGGTCTGCGTGGAGGCAGGCAGAGAGCCGCTGTCGGGGACGCCACAGGTAATGTTATTAGCATTTCCCACGGAAAAGAATGACGGTTTGCTGGCTGACATCTCTCTACATAAGCGAGCCACACCCCCAGGGAGGCAACCTGACCCTTGGCAAAGCTGCCACTGGAGCCAGCATTTGACAAACACAAGTGGGAATCATTGAGCTGGGGAGGAAGTATGTACACCGGGGAACTCATCCCCAGACAGGCCCCAAATGGACGCAGAGCAGGCTGCAGCCAGCCTGGCCCCGGCCTGCCCCGCCCCCAGGCTGTGCTCCCTGGACCAGGGGACAGTTGCTATGGTCCCCTTGGGCAACCTGAGCAACCCTGGGGAGCCGCTCCTTACCCTGGCCTCATCCTGTGTCAGAGGGCATGTCACCAGGTGAGCCCAGTGATCAGCCTAAACTGAAGGGCTGTGGAAAGGCTCCCCTCCCCCAGGTATTTGGGAGGTGAGTCACTAAAGACAGCCTGGGGACACCAATGCTTTCTGTGCAAAAGATACAATGGAAGGAAAGATTTTATCTTCAATAGTAACAAAACCCCTAAAATATCTAGAAATCAACTTGCCTAGAAATGCATGTCTTAGATGAGGCTATATGGTAAAACTTTGCAAAGAAACATACAACAGGCACCATATTCCTGGATGGGAAAACTGAATAGGGCAAATATGGTAAATATTCAGAAATATATACACATTTTAAATACAATTCCAAGGCATTTTGGATGAGAATGACCAAAAAAATCATGTCTAAAGTATTAGCTTAGAATTTATTGAGCTTTTACTATGTGCTCTCTCTGGGCTGAGAGTTTTACAAACTTTACCTCAGTTCATCCTCAGAGTAACCCTAATGAGGTCATTAGTATTGATGAAAGAGAGGGTTGGGCAGTGGTTAAGAGCAGATCACATGACTCTGGGCAAGCTATGCACAACTGTGAGATGTGGCTTCCTCATCTGTAAAGTGGAAATAATGGTAACTGTCTCATAGGTTTATGGGCAGGACTAAACGAGCTAATATGCATAAAATATTTATAACAGTGCTTGGCAAGTGTAAGTACTTAATTGACATGAACTGTCATTATCCTCATTTGCAAATGAGAAAACTAAAGCTTAGAGAGGGTAATATAATTTGCCCAAGTTCACACAGCTGCTAAATGGCTGAACTGGCCTGGGCCATGCAGGTAGGGAAACTTGCCTACAAGATCTGAAAAATTGTAAGATCGTGATAGTTAAAGCAGGAAGCACATCTTTTTTTTTTTTTGATACAAGGTCTCACTCTGTCACCCAGGCTAGAGTGCAGTGGTGTTTGAAAGGGTGGTCTTGCAAAAATAACAGGAAAATATCTAATCCTACAATTTCCCCAATAACAGATAAAGATCAATCCTATGAGCTCTCTCTGCTCTTTCTCTCCCTAGCTGACAGGCCCCCTACAGCTCTCTCCTTGCTCTCTCCCTCCCTCTCCCCTTCCCTGACAGGCACCCTGCAGGGTTCCATTTTCACAACATCTGAAAAGAGCAGGACAGACAAAAGGGAAATATAAATCTTTCTCTTTACATTCACCAGCTCACTGCCTTCTAGAATTTCTGTTATAGCCTCAAAGAGTTCCTGAGGAGTTCCTGGCTGGACAGCTGGGTACAAACTCCAGGCCTCAGTTTCCTGCCCAAGACCATATCTCAGGGGTGAGATCATACCCCCAGCCATAAGCCTGACTACAATTCAGTCTCCGGGAGCAGGAAAAAACAGGAAAGACAGTCTGATGTCTAGCAGCTGCCTCCTACTAATTACTCCACAGCCTTATCAATTGACAATAATCATTATTTCTTTTTCCTTTCTCTTTGTCCCCATAAAAACAGCAAGCCACTCGGCCTCAGCAAGCACCTACCTTCTCTTTTCTGGGTGCAAGGCCTTCTGTCTTTCTTTGTCTCTTTCCCTTTTTTCTCTCTTTTTCTCCTTCTAAAAAGATGAAATAAATTTTATACTTTTCTATCCTAATCTCTGTGTGAGAAATTTTTCTCCACCCACGCTATGAGCACCTACTAAGTTTTCCACCCTAACAGGGTCAGCCTAGCTCACAGCAACCTCAAATTCTGGGCTCAAGCGATCCTTCAGCCTCAGCTTCTGAGTAGCTGGGACCACAAGTGCGCACCACCACACCCGGATAAGTTTTCTATTTTTTGCAGAGCCGGGGGCTCCATGTTGCTCAGGCTGGTCTCCAACTCCTGGCCTCAAGCAATCCTCCTGCCTCGGCCTCCCAGAGTGCTAGGATTAAAGGTGTGAGCCACTATACCTGGCCAGGAAGCACGTCTTATATAAGACTATACATGCCTTGCAAAATAAAGTTCTGAAATACTAGCCAATGCCTCCTCCAAACTGATATTTCCTTTACCTCCTCTCCATTCCCTATTCCAGTAGCCACCATTTCACGCTCATTGCCCCAGGAAGGGTGTGTGAAAACAGGAAGAAGAGGTAAGGGAGCCTCTTCCCCTAGGGGAGTAGAAAAGACCCCTGACCTAGATCTAGACCAAAGTATGGGAGAAAATAGCCACTGAGAAAGGTCAAGGCTATCCCTTACCTCTCATCCAACAGGGCAAGAGATGAGAGCTGGAGGGAAGTTGAGAGACACTGATGGTCCTGGAGACCTGCTCCCTGGGCTGAGCCCCAGAGGGAAGGCAACATCCCTCACGGGTCTGTGGGTCTGAGAACAGATAGGACCGGTGTCTTGCTTCCCAGGGAGAAGAAGAATGGCTGCTGGGTGTATTGGGGTCAAGAAGGCCCTAGGCAAGCTTGCTGGGGCAGCATTCAGAGGTGGAAAGAGACTTCGACCTCCATGATAACCTGTAGGCACCAATGACCAAAGACCAGGTGGGACAAGGACAGATGGCATCAAGGGTAGGGGACTTTGTAGGTCCCTGAGAGTCTAGACATCTGCATTGCACCTCACCTCAACCCCAAAATGGAAACTGTGGAGAGATTGTCAGCACCTTTTTAAAAATGAGGACTCAAACTATAGATAAAAGAGAGTTTTAGAAATAAACTGATGTTTCTTCCACACTTCAGTTTAGGGGCTAAACTGGTGCTCTAAAGGGTAGATTTTTTTTTTTTTTTTTTTTTGAGACAGAGTCTCACTCTGTTGCCCAGGCTGTAGAGTGCCGTGGCATCAGCCTAGCTCACAGCAACCTCAAACTCCTGGGCTCAAGCAATCCTTCTGCCTCAGCCTCCCAAGTAGCTGGG
>CAUYRT010099533.1:0-40938 GCA_963574885.1 Lepilemur ruficaudatus | reverse complement strand
GCCACCATGCTCGGCTAATTTTTTACATATATTTTTAGTTGGCCAATTAATTTCTTTCTATTTATAGTAGAGACCCCTCTGTTACGGGGTCTCGCTGTTGCTCAGACTGGTCTCGAACTCTTGACCTTGAGCTATCCACCCTCCTCGGCCTCCCAGAGTGCTAGGATTACAGGCGTGAGCCACCGTGCCCGGCCAAGAAAGTTTTACTTTGATATTTGCTGTATAAAATTTGAATCACCATCTCCTTTGGCTTAACTGAAAGCTTAATGTTTGAAAACATACAGTATTTCTGGGCAAAAGATGTCAGTGGACACACAACTCTAAATCTTTTGTTGAGTTATGCTATTGATGCTATGTGGTGGTTATAACCACTCTCTCATTGAGCCAAGAGTGGGTAACAAGTACTAGCCCCGATTTACAGATGGGAAACAAAACTGCAGGGCACCAACTTCCTTGCACTTGTCCTTTAGGTCTTTCAGCCACCAGTCTGGGAGGCGGGGCCCCTCCACCATGGGCCCTGCAACAGGGCATGTCTGATGGGGAGGAGAGGTTGGTCCATATTTGATGAAGATCCACACTAAGTGTAATAACAGTGCTATTACAATCAATCCATTTTAAATAAGTCAATATCTCAACTTTCTTCCTTGACTAGACTTGAGTTACTTGCAGGCTCTCTCCCCCAACATAGTAACAAATAACCTTTGGGCCAACAGAAAGGGGGATTTTTGTGCATTTGTTTTTCATGAATGTTAAGGGATTTGCTGCTCTTGACTGTATCACAACCTAGAACAACACATGGCTCCGTAGACTACTTGCATGCCGCCACACCTTTCCTGACCGGTGGATCTGGGGAATTCCAGCCTGGTGAGGATACACTTGGAATGGAGTGGGGGGTGCGTGAGATTCAGCATTACCCTTTGCCACTGTGGGGTCTGGTGGAAGGTGATGTAGGCCACAAGTGAAAGATGCAGGGGAAACATGGCGGCCACTGCCCTGCCATGTGGAAATCTGGGTGGGCAGAGACAGCTGTGCCAGTGGGTGCTTGATGAGAGGTGAGGGAGGTGTGCTTTGGAAATGTCAAGGACAGGAGGAAATGGTAGAGGTGACGTTGAGTTGCCCAGGAAACCCATCTGACCATCCATGGTGGCTCTTTGAAATCTCCATTGCCAAAGGATAGGAGTAAAAGGAGAAATGTCCTGCATTTTACTGAATTCATTATAGAGTAGGAGAGGCTTCTTGCAACCTCGGAGAGCATCCTTGGCTGAAGAGAAGCCTGGTCAGAGCCTCCCCGTAAAGCCTGTGCTTTGGATGACACATCATCGCTTTGCAATAGTAGAGCTCAATTCTCATTCATTTGGTAATTGGTTATTTCAACACAAACTGTGACTAAGGAACATGATTACACACCTGTCAGCCATATGACGGGAAAGAGAGCTGTCTGTGAGCAGAGGAACAGGCCTCGTTTCCACCCGGGTCTCCGTGGAGTCTTCTCCATCAAATATGTCATTTTTCATTTTTACCTTAAAACAAGACAGACATTATAGCTACTGCCTTGTCTGTATCATTTGTAGGAATTGCTGCCACAGATGCTAATCTAAACTAATACAATTTCATTTTGATTATATCTTTGTAGGCATCAGATCCTAGAGCACAGGAAGGCAGGATGCAATATAAAGAAACAAAAGAGCATAACATTACATGGTACCTGTGGAGCAGCTTCCTGTGACAAGGGAAGGGGTGGGGAGACAGAGAAATTAAGATGTTTTGTACCAGAAGGACGTTTTACTGTGAGATGAAATAAATCAGTAAAATAAAAGAAAGCTTTTTCAGGTTGCACAGCTGACTAAGGGAGGGCAGTTGTTACTTATGCAGAAGAAATTAGCAGGTGATGAAGAATCATGTCTAAGGATTATAAATAAGGGATGATGTGTCAGAAAGATAGAGATGAACACATTTAAAAAAACCAAACCTCAAAGACAGCAATTTTGAACTGAATTCTACAACGAATAGGGA
This sequence comes from Lepilemur ruficaudatus, assembly GCA_963574885.1. NCBI lineage: Eukaryota > Metazoa > Chordata > Mammalia > Primates > Lepilemuridae > Lepilemur > Lepilemur ruficaudatus. The sequence goes on along the minus strand of CAUYRT010099533.1, from coordinate 38,925 downwards.
CCCAATAAATTCTGCCGCATTTAGTTAAAAAAAAAAAGCCTTAGCCTTTTGAATAAGAAAAGAATATCTGCCAATTTGCACACTTTCTGAAAATGGTGAGCCAAATATCAGATTGATCCGAAATTCTCCCTCTAGTTTATTTTCTCTGCTACTCTGTCTTTGGTGAGGATATTCAGCTTGGCAAGAGCGTGTGGATTGCAATATCTGTGTGCCCAAGCTCTGCTGAGCGCTTAAATCAGCAAATGGTGAAGGTGTCCTCTGTTACTGAGTTAGAAACAGAGTTAGCACAGGGCGAAGTTAGTAGCTGGAAAAGAGGGAATAAAAAGTGTTCATGTGAATGGTAGTCAAGGGGTGTAGCACTAAAATCTTGGTTGAGCTCTTCGGCAGAGGTGGGGTGAAGGCTGTGGAAGTCAACATAGAGCAGTGCCCAGGGATTCTGGGCTGGCACCTGGGAGCTGCTCAGCGAGTGTGGAATGTTTGTTGATGGAGATGCTGCTCCGGAAACATACAAGGAGTGGAAAGATAAAAAGAAAACGGAACGATGCCTCAGTTGCAGGGAGCAAAGTGGGTAGCCAGGTGGTGGGAGAGAGATAGAAATGGGCATTAAGTATCACAGGTGTCCAGATCATGTACAGGGTTAGGATCCAGATTAGTGGAGTGTTTATCCATTTTAAATTCCTCAGACCTTCACCAGTGTCTTCTAACTGGCATTTGCTTTTGACTGCAGAGCATATTCTCAGAGTCGCATGCAACTTAATTTTAATCAAGACTTTAATGATAAGAAAAGATAGTGAGTCCCTATTGCCTTCCTGCCAGCTGAGTTTTTGTCTCCAGAAAAGAGGCAGATTTGTGAAATTTAAATAACTGTCATATATTGAGTACTTACTCTGTGCCAGGCATTGTGTGGGGCACCGTGCCAGGCATTGTGTGACGGATTGTCTCATTTAATCCTTGCAACCAATTTCTAAATGAGATGTTCTGTCCCCCATTTTACTGATGTTTAGGTCCTGCCTCCCCTAGCAGTGGTGGCATCAGGAATCAAACTCAGGTTGGGATGGCACCGAATGGCTCTTCTCACCCCTTTCCATACTAGTGTCCTCAACTCAGTGGCACTTGGGGTGCTCGGCCCTTAAGAATTTGCTCTCACTTTTTCTTGCATTTTACTTCTTTACAATTCTTGTCTGCCTACAAGAATATTTTCTACTTCTTGCCTTTTGTAGTTTACTTTTATTTGCCCTTAAAAATTATAATTATTTAAAAATATAAATTTTAAATAGGCTATAAATATATGATATTTGACACTACAAATTATGTATGGATAGGCCTTGGCAAGGGGCCATTTGCTTTATTGTTATCATTGAACTTAAAAAATTAAAATGTGTTGAACATGTGGGCTGATGATAGTTCATTTTAAGTGCTTAGTTTACTACTGCTGGGCACAGAGTAGATGCTCAATAAATGATGAGCAAATGAATGACTGAAGGAATGTAGACCTAAGAAAAATATTGTGTAAGTGCCCTCACTCCTGCTATCTGCTTTCTGTGGGGTCATAATGCCACAAATAATGGTTTGGTATAAATATAGAGTAGTGCATCCTGCAGTTTGTGGAATTGGGCAAGACATTTTTATAATTCAAAGGCAAAGGTCCATGATCCCTTAGGGCAAAAAAATGAATGAAATTTATTTATTACACTGGAATATTTGACAAAGTGTAAACACTGCTGTTTTTATTAAGAAGAGAAGGCTAATATTGTTAGTAATTTTATCAAGTGATAATTATTCTTACTCTTTTACTATTTTCCACATCAAACCATAGATAGCAGTTTTCTGTTCTATGATTAAGCAAGAACCACAGGAAGAGGGTTTATGAATATAGAGTCCTGTGTCCTTGAAAACATGTTTTGTCTTTTGTCTCTTCTCTTCTCTTCTCTTCTCTTCTCTTCTCTTCTCTTCTCTTCTCTTCTCTTCTCTTCTCTTCTCTTCTCTTCTCTTCTCTTCTCTTCTCTTCTCTTCTCTTCTCCTTTTCAGACAGGGTCTTGCTATATAGCCAGGCCGCTCTCGAACTCCTGGCCTCAAGCAATCCTCTCATCTCGGCCTCCAAAAGTGCTGGGATTGCAGGCGTGAGCCACTGTGTCCTTGCTGGAAACATGTCTTAGTTTATCTAGGAACCCGAGAAAAGATTTGAGCTCTCTCACCTTGATTCGCTAAAGATTCCATAATATTTACTTTGTGGAGTGTGCAGATGAAACTGAAATACAAGAGATTTCAAAGTGAGTGGGCTTCCTAGTGAGAAGTCTGTCACCTTGAGGGATGTCTCTTTCCGTGTCTCTCTGCAGGGTTTCTTGAAATGCCGCACAGGATTCTCCCAGCACGAGTTCCATTTCTATCGGCAGTCTCCACTCTCGCCTCTGTCCCGTACCTCAAGTGCGGAACACTTGGAGAGGCTCTTCCCCTCCATGCTGGTGGGCTTAGGGTTCGGGCCTGCTCAGCCTTTGGCCTACGAGTTTGGCCCTCAGGCCCTTGCTGAGGGGCTGGCCCCCTTGACCACACCTCCACTTCAGCTGCGTTGGGCATCAGTGCCTCCCCACGACGGGGAGAGACCACAGGCCCCACAGGGACGTGCGCATCTGTGCCGTGACCTCTCTGCCTCCTGTAACAGCTGCAGTTTCTGTTGCTCTTCGTCCCTGGCCCTCCTCTGCCGACTGTACTTGTGGGCAGCAGCCAGGGTGCTGCGGGGGTCCAGAGCCCGCGGCTGCCATCTTGACAGCTGCATTCAGACCCCAGCTTTGCCTTATTGTCAAAGTGACTTCTATGTTGAGTTTTCTCCTTTTGTTCCTGCTGACAGCTCTGGGAAGCAGCCATTAAGTTGGAAGGTTCTAGAAGTGGTGATTCCCTCCCCAGACTGTGGCCTGGGAGCCTCCTTTGGGTGGGGCTCCTGGTCGTCTCTGGGATGTATCCACTGCAACACTGGGCTTTTGAGATACCAGAGTCCAGAGGAACTGGCATAGTTTGGAAATTTGGGTGAGGGAGGGAGTGGAGCAGACAGAGGGGCCAGGCTTCTCCCTAGGCAGGCAGGACCACACGTCAGTGTTCTCAGTTTGTACAAGAAAGGGAGAGGATGTGCAAACCCAGGTCACTTTTTATGTTCCTTCACCTGGCCTTTGACCCCAAGATATACCTCCTAGAGATGTAATAATAATTAATAGTAATAATAATAGAAAGGGGGACAGAAGAGAAAGAATAACTAAAGTTGTCATCCAGAAATGGACTTTGACCTGATACTCAGCTGTTGCCCTCAACAGGCCTGTCCTTAATCCCAGGCAAATTCTGCTTAAATGATCACCCCCTACTTAAACATGCCACAGAGCTACGCTTTATCACCTGCACTCGTCATCTGCAGAATGGCTGTGATTTAAGGCTAAGACTCCAGAGAGTGTCGTTTGAGCAGAGGTTGTTGTATATGAAGTCCCCTTGCTGCCCTCTTTGCATTTGACTCCTCAAAGAGGTGGACTGGTCCTGGGTTTGGAAACAGGATAATTTAGACTTTTTTCCTTTTTAAGCCTGATGACACCTCCGCTAACATGTTAAGTGGCTCATGGATCATAATTGAAGCTGTCAGGAGGACTGTCCAGTCCAGACTCACGTTTGGACTTCACACTCTGAAAGACCCCGGGAGGCAGAGCCAAAGGATGCATCCCCCATCTTTCTCCTTGGCCTACATCCACTGGCTTAAATCGCAGCATCACTACGCGTTGGTCAGAACATTTGTGTGGATAGGGCACAGTAAAAGTCAGGATTTTATCTCAGTCCTGGGATTTCTTCTTCATGTTTGGACTGACTTTAGATCTTTACAAACATTGTGTAATACTCACATATATTTCTTCCTAAAGAAATATTTAAGACAAATTGCATCTGGGGCACCATTCCATGATGCTGACTACACTATATAACTCCTTTGACTGTCCAGAGTGAGGACCAGAGTGAAGGGACGATGACTGTAGCCATGGGGGACAGCAAGCTCCAGCCAGGCCAAGTGCACAGATCAAAGGGCCCAAGGTAGGGCCAGAGTCAGGGAGAGGGTCGAGGGCTGGAGTGGTGTGGAAGTGGGCTCAAAGCCGAAGTTGTGGGGAACCAGCGACAAGAGTGCAGAGTGATGGCTGAGAACAGCCTCGGAGCATGCGTAGGCCTGCTGTGCTGGTTGGTGGGCACCTAGGGGATGGGGTGGACTGAGACTTAGCACGTGAGCTGGCCAGAGAAGATGTAGGCAACCCTGTCGTATCCGGACCCTGATCTTGCCATTTCTGTATTTTCAGGTAGGAGAAAGGAAAGTTGAGTTGGTCTGAGTGCGGAGCCCTTATTACCAATAACAACTGTGACATCATGTCTTTGACAAGTAGTGCTATTAGTTCAGAATTTATAGTCCTTGACCTCAGAATTAATAACTAATTCAAGGACACTGTTTGTTTCGATTCATGACTCATCGCTATCCATGACCGCCCTCACTGGAGTATGCCCTTGTTTCTTCCAGAAGTAGTGAGAGGCGTGTACTGATGCATCCACATCCTTTTGCATGTTTTCTGGTGTCCATCTCCCCTCTGCTAAGACCTGTACATGTGTGACATGGCAGGTTGTGATGTAGAGTATGTTCTGTGACAGTGACACAGAGCAGGCTAACTCACCCAGGACTGTGCCCTGAGCGTCTGACATCGTGCTCCCACCAAGTGAGCTAATCGGCCATCAACCTGCACAGGGCTGTGTCATTGCATCTCTGTTTTAATCGTTCCTAGGAGGCCTTCGGCACTCCCTCCGCCTCTCCTTGAACAACCACCACAACGCAGGCAGGTTTCTCAGCAGGGCAGATCCAGGCACTCAGTTTCACTAGTTCATCCGAAGGCAGCCACTGCTTTGATGAACTGACTCATGTTAACCAAAGTCACAATCTGCATTTACATAGTGGGGTGCCAGAAATAAAGGAGATAACACAAATGCCCCTTGTAGGCTGAGCAGCATCATCCACAGGACTAGTGAAACATAATATCGTAACATTGATGATGCTGTTAGAAATTCACTAAGGAAATTGCTGAAGGATCTGCGTAGTTGAGTGAGTTCAGTAGGATAGGTCTTTTCCGGAATTGAGGGGCCTAGGTGTCATAATCGATGATCTGAAGTCTATTTAATAAGAATCAGGTTAAAGAAATTGGCTTCAGGATGAATTTTATGAATTTTGAAGTACCATCTCCCTCAGGCTCTGCCGGAGACCTGGCAGGTGCTGCTCCCACCTCTCTTTTCCTGGGCTCTTTGCAGACTTCCTCTCCCCACCCCCTCGCTTCTGTTATATTTGTCATTAAACACCCCTTTTCCTAATTTCCTTGATATATTCAATCTTGGAATACTAAAACCAAAGAATTGTGAATACTTCCCTTAATAATATATTTTTAAAATTTAATGACACCAGTATTTTCAAGTTGTTGTGCACTGATTCACCTTTCCCCCAGCACAGGGGCTGGAATCGTCAGGTACAGGGTGGGGATTCTGGAGCCAGACTGCCTGGGTTTGAATTCTGATTCCACCACTTGTTAGCTGTGTGATTTTGTATAAACCACATAACCTCTCTGTGCCCCAGTTTCCTCATATATAAAATGGAGGTAATGAAAGTACCTACCTCATAAATCATTTTTTTGTTTGTTTTTGGTGTGTGTATGGATGGGTGGTATTAAATGGGTTAATACATATAAAGCACTTAAAACCATGTCTGGTGGAGCTGTAGACATGTTAGCTGTTGTTATTAATCCCTGATAATATTCAGAGCAGTATCCTAATGTAGCGAGGAGTGTTTCCTAATCCCATTCGAGGCCAGGTTATTTCTGGGGAGACATCCTATAAATAGTGCATCTCTTCTATAACGTCTGGATCCTTTTCTAGCTTTAGAGACGGGGCCTGGAATCTGCTTCCAGCCCTTGCCTGTTTCACATTTTCTTTGATTTCTCAGATTCATCATGAGGTCTGTATAAAATGATATGAGCCTAGCCCCTTCTGCCTAGTGATTTCAGAGAACAGGAATTAAAGGGCTACGTGAAATGCCCAGATTAGGCCAGTTATTTCAGCATTTTATTAATAAGCGTGCCAGCCAGTAGCAAAGTGGAATCATTTGTGTTTCCCTGCCTTTTGTTTCCCCTTACAGGTCCCTGGGTAGTAGATGCAAATGAGTAGTGAAAAAGCCAAAAGGCAGGCAGTGGGCGGAGGAGGGGCGTGGGGGCTGGGGAGAGGGAGCAGTCCAGGAGCCTGGCTAATCCAGTGTGGATTAAGGGTCCCAGGATAATCAGAAGCTGCCTGGGGTGTGATGGTGGCGTGGCCTTAGCAAAGAATAAAAACGAGGGCTGCGTGACCCTAGACTCTGGGCCTTACCTGTGGACATTTTGAAATAACAATTCTTACCAAACAAAGACACGCAGGTGACCTGACCAGGAACGGTGCAAGATAAATACAGAAGGGTGACCTGTCCAGTAAAGGAAAAATAGATTTAAAAATAAAAAGTAAATACAAGGATTTTCAGAACCACTTAGCAACCGCTCTGATTATTCCAGACACAGTCGTAATGTGCTGGGATGAGCATGATATATTTTAGTTCGCTTGGAAGCTGTATTTCAGGTTGATGTGGGATCTGTTGCCGTAACTGTCATGCAATCCATTAGGGTCCCCGGGCAGGGGCAGCCATTAATCAGGCACAAGATCAGCCCTGCAGCCTCACATGCGTGCGGCTCCGAGGGGCTCTGACTTGACATCGTTTAAGGAGATGCTCATGGAGGCCATAAACATGATTTGATTCCCATTATCTTCTTGTTGCATATTTGTTACCATTATTCTTTGAAGACTCCAAATTGGATATTAAAAATTTATGATATATATAGAGGTTTGCATGGAGTGAAAAAATAGCTGCAGCAAATAAGTCCATCTCATCCATCAGAGGTGTGTGAGCTGTCAGAGGAGCCTGAAGAGGTATGGAGAAAGCCCCACTGCTTGCCAGTTAAGGAGGATGGGGAATGGGGAGGAACTTCGCTGGGTAAACAGCTTCTCCTTCGGCCTAACATGCTAAATGGGAATTTAAATACATTTTGTTAAAAGAACAAAGTAAAAAAACAGCACCACGGCAGGAATCCCCATAGACAGTCTTTGACAAGCAGATGAAAGGGAGGGCAAGGGATCCTGATGCAAAGATTAGTAGGAACGTGAATTTCGCAGATGCCTGGGTCCAGAAATTGATGTTTCTGGGTTCCTGGAGTATCGCCAGAGGAAGGAGCCTTATGCCAGGTGGGAGTCCTCTGTCCAGAAGAGAGCTCTCTACCCAAGCTGCATGCACACATAATCCTGCCTGAGAGCCATGCAACTCTCTGCAATCTGTTCAGTTACTTGAATGTTTGCATAGAAACAACTCATATTTTAGGGGCATCCGTTTGTAGAGGTAGGCAGTTCACGTAGAGAAAAACAGAACTCTAGTCCTTGGCTTAAGGAAGAATGAAGGGTTAATGAATCCATTCAACCATATGTTAATATTTACAGAGTTGTTTGTCATATAAGGTACTCTGCAGAGCATCTCGGGGGCTTCATACATCATGCATGGTCTCTGCCCTCAAGGAGTTTCCAGTCTGGTAGATAATGACATGAATCATAACCAACGTGAGTTATGTGAAGGAGTCCCAGACTGACCTGGGACTCTAGGAAAAGGTGAGATATTACCAACAGACAACAAGGTGCCCGGTTGTTTAATCTAATCTAGGAATGGACTTTTAGGGATGAGAGTTTGTTAGGCAAAGACCAGAGGATCAGTGTAGGGGGGAGTAGAAGAGAGAAACATGTGGGGCAAAAAGATTATTGGCCAAAGTCCAAACTGAGTATAAGATCGTCAGTGAGGCTAAGACTCTAGTGTCTAATCAAATAGGAGGGACAGGTGTTGGGCAAGTGCGTAGCATCATCAATAAAGGTCTAGGTGAGAGGCAGATGTGATCAGACAGCTCTGGCAGAGCTCTGCTGAGACTCAGGTATGGAGAAAACTGAGGTTTAGAGGGCAAAATGTCCATACTGGAGTTAAAGGATAGGAACCCTTTTTTTTCTTTTCTTTTTTTTTTTTTTTTTTTTTTTTTTGAGATGCAGTCTTGCTCTGTTTCCTGGGCTAGAGTGCCGTGGCATCATCATAGCTCATTGCAACTTCAAACTCCTAGGCTCAAGAGATCCTCCTGCCTCAGCCTTCCAAGTAGCTTGGACCATAGGTGCACACCACAATGCCTGGCTAATTTTTCTGTTTTTTGTAGAGATGGGGTTTCATTTTTGCTCAGGCAGAACCCATTCATTTATTCATTCATTCACTCACTCATTTATGGAGCCCTTATAGTATGCCAGACGCTAGTACTGGATCTGAACATTTGAAGCTGAACAGAACACAATTTCTACACTCAAGGACCCCATTGATTAGTGGAGGAGGCAGACACACTGATGGTCGTGATGCAAGGCAGTAGACAGATGGAATGGAAATATATACAGGAGCAGAGGGCACAGAGCTCAGGTTAGGACCAGGAGGGAGTTCATGGATGGCTTCCTAAAGGAGCTGCAGTCTGCATGGAGGCATAAGGAATGCACATGCACAAGATTCTACCAGAAGAGGTGAGAAGGAGAGATAGAATCTAGTTTTACCCCAAGAAAATGGGGGTTAAGGACAGGAAACCCAGTTGAAGGGAACTGGGATTCAGGCCAGAGGGGTTGGGCCACTGAAATGAGAACAACTGTGCATAATTCCAGGGGGTCTTTGCTACTGCAAAGACCTTCCTATGTTACTCCTAGTTGAACAAACCTTCCAGGTGCCTGGTCATCGAAGGACAAAGAAGCAGGAGTGCTGACCTTTAGGTCAAGTTCACAAAGATGTTGCCAGCGCACTGAAAGGCGGTGTGCAAGGGCTGCTGTTTTTCCCTCTCTGAGCTCCCTCAAGAGAATGTGTGAATGCATTTGAGAAAGGAAGGATAGGCCAGAAATAGGATATCAGAAAATGAAATTCCAAGAGTTTCCAGAAGTAGTTCCCCATGCTTTTGCCTTGAATTTTGAAAAGAAATTCTATTAATTCTGGTTGAAAAAATTAGTTATAAAATATAAAATTGATGTTCCCTTTTTTTCTCTTTGACTCTTCATCTATAAACTTAGTCCCACAACTTTGAGATGAACTATTTTTGATGTTCCCCAGTCTGGTAATGACACCACATGTGTGAGCTGACATGTGCTACATCTGCTGCAGCATCCAAAGGCTGAGTCTGGAAGCTGTGCAGTGCTCTCGCTACCTCTGGTTCTGGGCAGAATCCTTTCTCGTTTTCAGAAGAAATCCTGAAATCACAATGACACAGAGGTGCAAACTTGCATTCATCACAGGGGAAGTATGAACTCTAAAGCCTAATTATCTTTCCACTGGAGTGGAAACAATGTTAAACTTTTCATTGAGTCAGAAACATCACACTTCTCTGGAGTAGGCAAGAGGAGCTGTTTCTAGAACATTCCACCTTTTCTAAAGGCATTCTCCCGAGAAGAAAGAACACTGATCTTGCTCTAATATGCATGTGGTACCAAGACTTTGGCCCAAATGAAGAAGTGAATTATTTGAGGTTCGAGAACTAATGTTTGCTGTATTGTAAGAATCAAAAGAAAAGAAGTGAATTACCGATGATTCATAGGGAAAGAGAGGTGAATACAAAGTTTGTTCAAGCCAGAGGTTTTTGAAGCAGAGAGGCAAGTAGTCTGAATTTCTCACATGATATTTATTTAGATGCTAGGCATGGCATGAAAATGGATACATGACTGTCAGCAAAACGGGGAAATCTCCTAGCCGTTGAATTGAAGGATTTTTATTTTTGTTTCTGTTATGGGAAAAAGTAAAGGTTTTTTAGAATAATAGGTCAAAAATGCACCTTTGGTCTCATAATCAATCACATTTGTAGTGAAATGCAAAAAATAGTCTTCCATTTGTTTTTCCCTGTAGTTGGCATAAATATCTGGCACATTAGTCAGAATAAAGCTGTTGAGAATAAGACACAAGGAGAGAGTTAGTCATGAAGTGTCTTGACGTTCCTTCTTCTGTCAGAACTTGTCACTTCAGAACAAAGTCAGACATAAATACAGTTCTTCTTGCCCTAGTGGATAGCAAGAGCCGGCAGTGGGGTGGTCCACTCTGAGACAGGCAATTAGAAAATGCATTGTCTGTAGACAATTTAAGAAAAATAAAACCAGCTAAAAGTCAGCATGCCTTACGTTATTACCATGAGCTGTTAATTCTGAACAATGTCTGTGTACACATACTCCTCCCTGTAGGGATGGTCAGCTTCCTCTGTCCACCCCCCTTGTTAAGCCATTATCTGGTACCCGAAATGGGGCAGATGTAGAATATGGCCCTGGCTTCAATATGCAAGAAGTTACAAAACATCCTAAAATGACTCTCCATGTAGGGTAAGGAAGATCTTATGGATTTTTCCAACATTGCCACCCAATTGCTCTGAAGGATAAAGCTCATTCTTACAGAGCACTTACCGGGCACCAGGCAGTGGCTGGGGCTGAAGATACAATGGTGGGAAACTAGACACCATCCCTGCCCTTAGGAAGCTTGCAGCCTAGCATGTGAGACATAAGTCACACTAGTAATTGTAAGGCTGCAACTGCATGAAGTCTAAGAGAGGACAGAGGGGAGATATTTGCCTTGGTTAGAGAAGTTTAGGAAGGCCTTTATGGAGAAGTGGTATAGTAGTTCTTCCAAAATTATTTGTCATACCAGAAACTAAGAAACAAACAAACAAACCAATAATGAGAATTTTTGCCCGCAAGCAACTATTTATGTAACCTCTTAAATCTTTAGGATAAGACCCATCTCAAAGACCACATCCTACAGATTGAGTAGCCCTTATTCAAAATGCTTGGGACCAGAAGTGTTTGGGATTTTGGATTTTGGGATATTTGCATTATATATACTTACTAGTTGAGCATTCCAAATCTGAAAATTCAAAATCCAAAATGCTCCAATGAACATTTCCTCCAATGAGCCTTTCCTTTGAGCATCCTGTTAGTGCTCAAAAAATTTGTATTTTGGGACATTTTGGATTTCAGATTTTTGGATTTGGAATACTCAACCTGTATATCCTCCTAGCATTGCACAGTGGTTCATGCCAGTGGACCTGGGACCTGGTTAAAGAACATTCTGCAGGCTGTGCCAAGGACCTCCTCTTAATACCCATGGGTGTGCTCCTAAGATTAGAGAGGTTCTCAGCCCTGCTTGTACATTACAATCACCTGAGATCTTTCTTTAAAATAAAAGCAAAAAACAAAAATCTCACGCATGTCCAGGGCCCATCCTGGACCAATTAAATCAGAATCTTGGAAAGGTTACTGGGGCAGAGGGTGGGGGGAAGGGGTTGGTGAGGGGTAAGTCTGGTACCACCCCAGATGAATCTAATATGCAGCCAGGGTAGAGAATTACTGCCTTTGATGAATGCGTTTAATTCCACTTAGTCCTATAATAGTAATTTAAAATTACACATTACAAACTTCAAAATGCAAAGGGGATTGCTCTGCTGAGAGGTGTGTGTGAGTGCTTATGTGTGCACACACATGTATATGGGGGTGATGGTCTGGGGGCTCCTTGCTCTTTGTGTCCTTTCCATTTCTGTGGCATGGGGTGGAAATGCAGCAAATGGCTGGAGGACAGAATTTCTTGGACTCTGGAGTCAGGTTGGGTGTCAGAGGGCAGGCCATTCCCAGGGCCATGGGAGTTTGATGCGAGGTGACCATAATGGTTTGATAAAGATGTACATAATGGTTCGATAAAGAACCTTTCTCTCTCCACTTCCTAATTTCCCTAATCCCCTTCTCCTTTCTCTTCCAATGCTGCTTTATTTAACCTCATAAATTATGAGGTTTTATATGAAATCTATAGCTCTTTGGATGAAACACATTCAAATCTTAGATAATGGGATTTTTTTGTCCTTTAAACACATAAAAAACATTGTGTGCACCTTACATGTAAGTGGAATGAATGTATTTTTGCCACTAATGTTGAAAATATCCCTAGGCATCTGGTGTGTATGAATGTGTATACATAGTACATGCATAATAAACATATTCCACCTTATGAATATTTATACACAAGATACATATATATTGAATATAGACATACATATGTAAATAGTAGCCCTTGCAAACTATATGCAAAGTGTGTTTCCAAGCATATGTATCATAGTGCATCAGGAATATAAGAAAACTACTACCAACTTTAGCATATTTTGAGGTGGCATTTTCTACAGAGCTGTTTATGGTAGGGTCTAGTTACTATCCGTGTATGGATTTTTTCCATCACTTAAATGTTTGTTAAGTACCAACTAAAAGTAAGGCACTGGGCATGGCAGAGTAAGAAAGATGACAGAGATGTGATCCCTGTCTTTAAGAGACCTTTACGAGACAGAATGGCTTAAAATTTTTTTTATAAAGAATCTAATATTGTCACTGCCCGCTAGCATCTTACTGGTTTCTTATGACCGCCTTTTATTTATACACTCCACTGCTACCATTACCAGTTGGGACTTAAAATGGGTCCCATTTGAGCTCTATTTGCTCAAACCCTGATGTAGCTGCGGGATAGTGCTGACGCAGGGAGAAGCAGCAGCCCTGGTCTCAGTGATAGCCATTGGACATGACAACACTTACACTTTTTTCTCTGTCACATATAGCCAATCCTGTAACTGCATTTCTATTTTACTCTGACTTAGTAGGGGGAAATAGCTACAACAAAAGGGTACCAAACCCCAGAGATGTTCATAAATCTCAAAAATGAAACCCAAACAGAGCAGTCTCTTTTCCCCACAAACTTTTTGTAATCCAAATATTATTGACTATGACATTCCACTTCCAAATTCCATCTACTTCTCTCCCTGGGATAAGTAGCAGAAGCCTTTATTAGAAACAAACAATACATTCTAAAATGTGCAAAATATAGAACCCTTTCTAAAATGACAATACCCAGTATGGCCGGGGAGCTCTGAGTGACGCTTGTCAGGGCAGATTTCTCTCCATTAAAGGAGAAACAATACATAAGCGTGTCACCGTGGTGCCACAGAGCATGCTCATTGTTTTCTCCCCCTCAATCCATACATCACAACAGGTAGTTCTCAGCTGTTCCCTTGGTGCCAGACATACATTTTATCTAAAGAGACAGCAGACAGAACTACCTGCTGCTTCCTGTGCGGCTCTCCCTGTGTTTCTCTCCTTTTTCCTACTTCACTGGGGCTTTTTAAAATCAGCTGGCAGGGAGCCAGGAGCTCATCATTTTAATGCAGTGTAAAATGGAATATGCATAATTATATGCAAGCCATATGTGAGGGAGACAGCTCAGCTGTGAATTTCAGGAGGCCAGGAAAGAGAGAGCAGTTAGGGCTAAGACGAGATGAGAGCAGAGCGGAGTGCAAGTGTCACCCAAATGAATGGTTTAATGAGTGTGCTGCAGACACGCCCCCTTTCACCTACCTCTCCCTTCTCTCCAACTCCAAACCAGAACCTGACGGAGATTAGAAAGAGAAGACTGTATGCAAGCGGTATTGCTAATGGGTTCTGTTAATGTCTCCATTTAAACTTCAGCTTTCTTAATTAACAGTGTAGATCAAAATAACCAGTAACTTTTAATGCAGCTTCTTAATTAAATCTATTTTTTTTTACTACATTTGATTGAAGAATCATTGTTCTTACTAGATCATCGCTCCTTTTAGATCATTATTTAAAAATGGAGGGGGATCAGTTTATCTCTAATAGTATTACAATGCAAAATATAACTATGCGAATTGCTTTTCTTATGGCCTTGCTATTAGAATTTTTTTAAAGTGCATTATCTGGAGATTGCTTAAGCATGCCAAAAAGTTTAAACACGTATGTATGTCATATAATCCAAATGTGCAATGAACAATGTGCACTGGAAGACTAAAATGGTGATAATTTCCAACAAAATTATTGGATTTTGATTTGCTTTCATATTGTTTTAAATATTACACCACAATGAATTTGCATGTTCAAACTAAACAATGTAAAGAAAAATAAATCCCAGATTTTGATATCTAAAAGGTGTACTGCGTATTTAAACAAACTTCTTAATAATGTTGTTATATCTGGATTCCCGTTTGTTTAATGATCTGAGCTGTTATGCTTTTAGCTTTTTTTTTCTTCCATTATTTGTAAGTCCCTAAATAGGCCATTATATTTCCCTTCAGGCTAGAGATGAAGATGGACATGCTGAAAATTTTCCCCAGCAGCACTATGCTAAGGAAACTCCAAGGCTTGCCTTCAAGAATAACTGCGAACTACTTGTAAGAATAACATACTTACAACAAGTCTAGAATGTTACTTTAGCACAGTGAAAAGAGTTTTTGAAAGGGTTTGTTCATTATTACATAATTTATGAAATATTATAGTTTTTCTGTATAGAGTTCTAAATGCTAATTCTGATATCACTGAATATTCATTATAAGATCTCAAATTGTTTGCAAATCTTTTATATCTGATTATAGAGCTTGAATGGCCCTGTCTTTATCAGCTTGTTTTGTATGGTAGTTTATAAGCAGCCACTTGGAGAATGGCTAGTAATGTTAAAAATATAGAGAAAGACAGTTGATACATGTAGCTTGGAAAAAAACCAACCCCACCCTTACCCCTCCTCCTGCGTCCTAATTGTACGCTATTTTAGGAGACAATATTGTAATATTTTGTTCTGCTAGGAAAGATAGCAGAGTTGACACGCAGTACTCCCTTTAGAATTCAAGTATTCCTTCACTCTCTTGCCAAACTCAACCGTCTCTCCTATGTAGAAGGAGTCAAAGCAGTGACAGGGTGTGGGGATGTTTATAAGTCGTGAGAGAGAGGATATCAGCTGTGACAGAAACTCTGTTCCAATGCAGGGTTAATTTGCTGTTCATTTTAGCATTTACAGCGAGACAAGATGAAAAGCAAGCAGGAATGCCTATTATATTTCTATTAAATGAATCTGTTGGGACCTAATGTTCTTGATTAGCTTTTGAAAATGAGTGCTCCGCAATGCATTTTCCGTTTACCTAAAGTAAACAGAGAATGAATTGTCATTTATTTAGAGATTCAAACACCGCTTTTGAAAATGAAGCTTTATGAGGGATCTAGCTATGTTGTCCCTAAACGTTCTTTTCTTTTCAATTGCATTAAAGCAAAACATTTGCTCCAACTAAATGAAAACACTGAAAGAGAATGAGGTTGCTCAGTTGTTACGTTTCGAGGTAGTCTAATTTCTGTTTAGATTTTTGGCCGAATACAGTACAGCTCTGCCAGGTCTCTGCATTAGGAAATCCCACATGTAACAGTCTTTGGATTTAGCTCTGATACCAACTGTTCATTAAAAACAGTGTCCAAAGAGCAGGAGAGGAGAGAAAAATACAGTTCTTGCCCATTCTAGCTAGCTACGTGTTGACAGCAAGAACCTCCTTTTCCCCGCCACACTCTGCACAATTACAATAGCCCTGCTCATTCTGTGTGTGTAGTCCCTTGACCAACCAATCCACAGGCAAATGTGCTGCTTATAAATGCATTTTTTTCCCTGAAAATTTAACTGACCTTATATTTTATCTTAGGACTCAAACTTCCAGACCTGCTAGCGTTACCTATTCTGGAACAACACTTTTTGCTCATTTCAGTTTGAATGTTTCTCTCTATAGCTATTGTTTTCCAGCAGAAGACCACAGGGGCCATTTAGGCTATGTTTTGGTATCAGAATGCTTTCGGGAGTAACTTACTTCTTTTCAGAGAAATTGTTAAAAGCAATGTGCCGTGTTTAATTTTTTTTCTATGTATTGGAAAAATGAACATGCTTGAGTCTTGGTTGTGGTCAGTTTATACTGGAGGAAGTAAAACATATATGCGAACATCTTTTACAGTTATCTTTAGAGAAAATAGATACTTCATCATTGATGTGCTTAAGCACAATATTGTGTTGGCAGCGATCTTGAGAGATTTGGTACAATCTTCGTCCTTCTAGTCACTGTTAGAAATGCTTTATTTTGGTCAGCATACTTTCCTGTGATCAAAGAAATAGGAGCATAAAGAGAAAACATGAGCTTATTTCTCCAAGGAGAAATTTTATTTTTTTCAGCTGTAAGAAAAGGGATGGTGTTTGGCTGGTTGTGAAGCCTTGAGAAGTGGTGCTTCTATAGGAAAAAGACTTGTTCATTCATAAGAGAGAAATAGGAAGTCCTTGGAGTTTTCTTAGTGCAGCTTAGAGCAGATTTTTAAAGAATCTGTCAGAGAAGATTGCAAGCTCCGCTCCAAAGTGCTTTTTTAGCTTAAGGGTGGCTCTGCCATCTTCTTGCATGGTTTGCTGCAGCAAGAGCAACAGCCAGGATAGAAAGTATGGGAGCTCTGTCGGGGGGAAACGCTGAGGACACAGGTTACTTCTGGGCTGCCGCATGATCAGGAGCACATGGCTGGAAGGCTAGTCCTCTGGGCCACAGGCACTGACAGAAAGTGCCCTGGCCAGATGGACGGGACATTGCCTTGACTTTATTACTGACTCTGTAATGTCTCTGCCTGCAGCCCCGTCTTCCTGCCCCACCCGCCTCCGCTTCTTGGAAGAGGGAGAAATATTAAGTAATCCAAACAAAAGCAAAGTAAAATCGATGCCTGGAATACACAAGTATGTGTAATCAGAAGGCACTGACAAAGAAAGCATTGGCTGATAGAAAAATCTGCTATGCAACTGTAGATTTCCTGTAGGGTATTGATTTTTCCACTTAAATCCCAAACTGTGATATGTGCCTTCACACTTAATGTACAACACAGATGACTAGATATTTGGTTTGGTGGCCAAGATTTTTTAGTTGGTAGTAGTGCAGCAGTTTCCTTATGCTTTTTATTAATTTTGAAAATGCAAGGCTGTCAAGATGAGTGACATTAGATAAAACGAGTACTATTCGATGTATCACAATTCAGTTTGGCCCTACCTACCCCTTTGTAGATAGTTGCGTAGGTGTACATACACACATGCACACACACTCACACCAGGGTATTTTGCTGGTATTTATAAGCTTATGACCAAAGGAAACAACTTGGAATAAAAGAAAATGTAGGAAATTTATATTGTATTAACACTATAGTGACATGGTTTACAAGAGCACAGCAAAGAGACTATTTAGAGGCAGCCACGGGTTAGACTAGCCTTTGCCCCAAATTCCAACTCCATTGCTGGTCCCTTTGTCATTATTGCCTTATTCTTTGAGGACTGGAAGACTTCTCATTTCCCCTGTTAAAATGCTTATACCACTGGTGGAAGTTGGTTGAAAGCTAGAGTGAGGAGGACCTTAAACATGTTATGAGCTCACAGTTTCTTATCAGCCAGTACTTTCTCAGTTCTCCTGAGTAAGACCTTGCAGAAATACGGAATGAGCTCAGTCATGGGAGGGGAAGGACCTATGGCTAGAAGAAGAGGAATGTGGAGAGGGTTTTGAGAAGGAACTGAACACTACTGAGCCCACTCCCCAAGTTTTCTTAGGACCAGTTCAGAGAACATTGCTGTATTCAGGAAGAAGGTCAAAATATAATCAAAGAATAGCAGCAACTGATGTAGTATTATTTGGCTGGGGGAAAAAACAAACAGGTTTGGGAAATCTGAAAGGGAAAATAAGAGAAAGGAAACTTGGGTTGGTGTGGGGGGGCGGTGGCAAAGCAGCCTGCCTTCCTCAGTTCCAGACTTCTGAGTCATCACCTAGATGAAGTCTGAATCCCTTCAGCGTTTCCTGGGGCTCTCAGGGGTGAGGGTTTTGCAGAGGGAGAGGAGGGAGCCCACAGCTGGGAGGCTGAATAAAAATAGCATCAGGGAAGAATTCTTTCTGGTCACTTACAATGCCAGGCGAGGGAGAAGATGAAAACGATTTTAGTTTTGTGGCCTTGTGAACAGAGATGACGGGGAGGAGAGATGCTTAGGCTATTCTTCTGTGGGCTGGTTTTTCCATCTCATTTCCTTGTGGAGGCAGACAGGTGGATTGTGAGAGTAAAGGTAGTCCTTTGGCAGTAGAAATGCCCCGTGTTGATGCAGTGTTCAAGTAACAAGACATTACTGAGCATCTTCTATGTATAAGGCATCCTACTTGACAATGCAGGTAGGACCACAAAACAGAGTGCTTTCCCTGAAGGAGTTTGCAGTTCAGTAGGAGACATGAGGCATGTACAGTATCATGGTCGTCAAGAATGTGGGCTCTCAGGTCTTCCTGAAAGTCAGAAGTTTGCCCCAGCCAGACTTTAGTTTATACCATATCACCTTGGTGGTATAGGTAAGGATCATAGGCACAAAGTCTTAAAATTTATTGTGATATCTCTAATATCACATTGGATCTCTATTTTACCCCTGGAACCTCTCTGAGCTTCAGATCTTCATCTGTAAAATGTACTAACAAAAGGCAATAACCTTAGATCATACTGCAAGGATCAAAAGTGATGGTATATTTAGAGAGCCTGGAACATAGTAAGCATGCAGTACATATTAGCTGCTGTTATTATGATTATTCACATAATCATGATTGTTATCATTACCCAGTGAGCTATGCCCCAACAGAGTACTAGCAAAGTTCTGGAGTACAAAGGAAGAAGAGATTATTTCCATATGCGGTCATTAAAGACTTAACAAGGGAGGCTACCTTTGATCTAGGCCTTACGTGGGTTGGATTTGGACAGCTGGAGCTGGCATGTAAGGGTGTTCCAAGCAGAGGGAAAAGCATGAGCAAAGGCATGGAGGCGAGAAGTACAGGCCAGGTGCCCTGTGCCTGGTTAGTATCTAAGCTGACCAAGCATAGTGTGCCCAGAGGCTAAGGGGTGAGCAGTCAGACAGGCTCATTTGCAGGGGTCTCAATAACTGACACCAGCCTATCAAGTCTGGAAATTCCTAGTACTTCTGGGGATTAAAAAACATATACTATGGAAAATTTCTAACATGTACAAAATTAGAGTAGTGAGAGCCACATAATGAACCCCTATGTACCTTTCACCCAGCTTCAGCTTATCAACTCAGGGTAGTCCTGCTTCATCTGTCCCCTTCCCCCTGCCCCTTTTTTGCTATGAAGTATGTATGCTTTTGAGGTGGGCAGGTTGGGGTTTTTTTGTTTTGTTTTGTTTGGTAAAGACTGTAGCATCCCTCTTCCCTGGCTAGAAAGAATCCATTGATAACGACTAAATTGGGAATTGGAGCTTTGGGACTATGCATGTATAAAACAAGTGACTCTTGGTTATGCATCGTGCTCTTCCCTCCCTCCCCAGCACAACCTTGTAAGGCTTGGGCATCAGCCTGAGTTTAAAAAGACACACCACAGTACCAGTGATGACTTGATTCTTCTTTACTCTCCGGCCTCTGGTTCTAAGTGTATTTATTTTAAAATAATGTTAGAACTCTTTGCAGCCCATCCCAGCTCACCAGTACATGGTAGCCTCCTCATAGTTGGGAGGGGAAATTTGGGATTGCTACCATACATTAGCCACTGCTAGGACTTTCTTGCTAGATCCTGGAGATATAAGGAGAACTCCCAAAAGGTGAAACTGCCACATTTCATTAGAAACTTGATATGCTTTTCAAAATACTTGCAATTGACCAAAGACCCTCCCCTTAATGCTGTTGGTATAGAAAGCCAGACTTATGCCCCAGGTCAATATGAATTTACATAGTATTGCTTTGATATTACAGCTGGGCAGCAGATGCACTGAAAATTAAAATCATGGTGACGCATTTGAACTCACAGCATATGAAATAAAACATCATATGACATATGCATATGTTGTATACTGTACACCAATTTCCGGAAATAGTAGCCGTAGTAGCCCCAAAGGTATAAAAATGACCCAGAAAATCCCAGGGACTGGTTGCTGTCCAGAGAGAGTTGGCCTGTGTCACCACTTTTTTCCCTACCTATCTTCTAGATCTCTTTAATCTGGAGCTATTCCTGTGATCCCATAGTTTTCTAAACTATCTTTTAGAAAAATAGAACTTTCTGGAAATAAAGGTAATAACCTTAGACTAAGCAAGAGTCAGTTTCAATAAAGGTGACACAACTATGCTCTCTGGCAAGATCATTGGGACTTTAATACAAGCAGCATCGGGACTTTAATACAAGCAGCAGGGATGGATTCCACTTGAGTGGTATTTTACCTGCACGTCCCTCTGGTCCCATCCGTGCTGTTGTTTAAACTTCCTCTCCAGCTGTGTCTGCTGCTTCTCTTCTCACTCTTCTCAGCCTGTTGGCTCCCATTACTGCCATCTTATGGTTCAGGTTCTTTCTCTTTTCTTGTACAAAGACCCTCTGGACTACAGTGGACCCCTTCGCCTCCTCTCCCACCCATGCAAGCCCTATTTTAACTCTCTTTGTAGCTTTTTTATTTGGGAGAGAAGCCACCTGGGGGAGGGCTAGATTTCCCTAGCTTCTGCTCTAATATAGGGACTTTTGGGGAAGTAGAGAGTCTTGATTTGATCAGAGACTCTTTGTCCCCAGCAGGCTCACTTTTCCAAGGCATGGGGGATCTTTGCCTTTCCAGTTTCAGGGCCATTGCACAAAAAGATCAGAGGCATAATGATTTGGTTTTCATGCTGGCTTCTCACACAGTACATCGCAGTGGTTCTTGGGGCCAGAGAGAGCTATGGAAGACCATGTGTTCTCCAAGGGAGACTCTGTGGCCTGGTGGATAAGAGTGGGAGTCCCAATCCCTGCTCTGCAGACATGCCAGCAGTGCAACCTGGGCAAGTTTCTTACCTTCCCAGGCCTCAGTGTCTCTATCACTATAACGAGGATTGATACAGTACCCACCTACCTCATGGGATTGTCCCGAGGAGTAAATGAGATCATGTATATGAAGCACTTAGTATGCTTGGCACATAGTAAAAGCTCAACAACCAATCTTATTACTAATAAAATGGAGCTATTATAGAAAGATGCATTAGCTTAAACAACATCTTGAGGTAGATGCTGGGAGTACCTGTTATTATTTTCTAACTTGAGTCTCTTCCCAGTAGGTTTGGATAAGAGTCCAAATGTAGCATTTTAATTTAGGTAAAAGAACTTCAGAGAAATGCTTGAACATCCATCCACTTGCTTTTTATGCCCAGGGAACTAGAGATGCCTGTTGGCTGCATAGCGAATGTTGCTGACTTGTGCAATGTCTGAATACTTTTTTGAAGAAGAATCTAGAACTTCCAAAAAATAGTATGGCATTGTAGTGAAGAACATGGACTCTTGAGCCAGATTGTTTTGTTCAGATTCAGGAATCTTCTCCACTCCACCCACTGGCTGTGTGGCCTTGGGAAAATCACTGAATCTCTCTGTATATGTCCTTGTCTGTTAAATGAGGATAATAGTAACTATCTGGTAGGGTTGGCATGAGGTCTGAAGGAACGAATACCCATGAGGTGCTTAGAATAGTATTTGGTAAACGACTGGCACTCAATCAATGTTGTTGTGATTATGATTATGATTATTTATTCCAAGGTCACTTACTTTCAAGTATATCATGGATTAGCTCTTGACAAAATTTTCTAGCAATATATTATCTGAAAGTTTTGCATATGCACATTTGCATGCAAAAGTGACAAAATTTCCTTGTGAACAACGAATGAGGGGGACAGAGTACAACGTATATTATGCAAATAATTCTTAAAGATAAGCTTTTAAAAAAAAATGTGGCTTTCATGGAATATTCTCTACATCTGCAGTCCCCAAGCCCTGGGCGGTGGACCAGTACTGGTCTGTGGCCTATTTGGAACGGGGCTGCATAGGAGGAGGTGAGCAGTGGGTGAGCGAGCGAAGCTTCATCTGTATTTACAGCTGCTCCCCATCGCTCGCGTCACTGCATAACCTTGGCCTCCTGTCAGATCAGTGGCAGCATTAGATTCTCATAGGAGCACAAACCCTACTATAAACAGTGCATGCGAGGCATCTAGGTTGCACGCTCTTTAAGAGAATCTGATGCCTGATGATCTGAGGTGGAGCTGAGGCAGTGACGCCAGCGCTGGGGAGCAGCTGCAAATACAGATTATCATTAGCAGAGAGGTCTGACTGCACAGTAAGTGTGATGCACTTGAATCATCCTGAAACCAATCCCCTCCCCCCACCCATGAGAAAGTTGTCTCCCATGAAACCAGTCCCTGGTGCCAAAAAGGTTGGGGACCGCTGCTCTACGTGATCCAAGACATCTTTATCCTGCCCAACCATTTAATAGTAAAATGGTTACTCTTAGAAATATGCAACCAAGAAAATAAATGCAAAGCAAAGGAAAAAATGTAATTTACACAGGGCCTTATCTGTAGTAGCAAATGGATGTGCCTCTGATTGTGTTAAGGAAGGGAAGGAGACAAGAAACTCTCCTTTGTGGGTGTCTCCAGCGAGCCAGTACTGTGCTTGGTTTTCATAGACCCCTCTTTTAGACCCTGTCTTCTCACCATAACTTTGCTAAGTAGATATTGTTGTTTCCATTTATAGGTGGGGAAATTAAAACGTAGAGATGTTACATTCCTTGTCCTGGGGGATTGGAGGGAGTCCAGTGAGCAGGTTCAGAGCTGGCGTTTGACCCGCGTGTCTCCTACTGCACGCCCAAGCCAGTGCGCAGGCCAACACATGCTGCTGCAGTCTCAGGGTAGGGGCCAGGCCTTGCACATTTTTTTCATTCCAGAGCCAGAGAAGGAGGTCAGTCTATGGTTGTGGAATGAAAGAATTAAGAAATTAATTCATAATCACTCTTTCTAGCTTCTTTATAGTGACAATTCTTTGGTAGAAATCTGAAGCCCAAAAGAACATCTGTGGGGAATGTTAGGAAGGGCAGTTTATTCAGAAAGTCACGTCAATGTTTGAGGATTCCCAATGCATAATAAATTGTGGGGAACAGAGCCAAACTGTATAGTTTTTAATTTGGTAGACTTGGGGACATTTACAGAACAGCTGTAGACTATAGAAAATATATTTTTTCAGTGTGATATAAGCATTCGAGTGTCTTTTTTAAAAAATCTGACTGCTATAGATTATGTATAAGTGCTAAGCTTTTGTTGGAAGATTTTGATACTTTTTCATGATCACCAAGGCCATTTTTAAAAGGCTGGAACTATTTCGATTTGGTAGCATTGCATTCCTCAGGGTGAACAAATCCACTTCCTTTGAGACGTCCGGCTGTAAGACAGCATTCGGGAGTCAGGTGTCAGTCGCGTTCTCCTTCATTGTTTTAATTGCTAGAACTGAACAATCACCTAAAATACCAAAGAGAATTCGCCTCCGATGGCTTCAAGGAATCTATAGGTCATATGTCAAGCAACCAGGAAATCAGATAGGATATCAATTATCAATATAAACGTGCAGAAGTAACCAGCCAGAACTAATATTAATCATATTCAGTCATGTGCTCAGTTGATGGTTAGAAGAACAAGCTAATGAAAGTCTCTTGAGAGAAAAAAGGAGAGTATAAAAAATATTTGGAGTGGAGAATAATGACAAATGTGAGTAATAAGAGAGGCAAGAAATTGGAGACGGGGATGTGGGGGTAGTGGAGGACTGGCGAGAGGGAATTTTTAAGGGAAGAAGGAAGATAGAAGCCCATGATTAAACTGTAAATGTTTTCCTTGTCCAGGAAAACAAGAGCCTTTAAAGTAACGTGCTTCGTTGCATTTTGGTTTGAAATATCTTTCCTAATTGTGTTTTTTGGAGACTTCCTACTCTTCTGCTCTGAGGCATCAGGCTTTCCTGGAGAGCTCCCTTTCCAGCTCCTCTTCCCTGCTGCATGGCTACATGCAACCAGGAATTGGGACCTTTGCCAGGTGACAGCACTCATTCTTCTTTAAGTCCAGATGAGTCTTCCTGGCTGAGAGCTCTGTGAGAAAGGAGGTTTGTCTGTCTAGTGCATTGCTGGACCCCTGAGAACCATGCTTGGCCCACACCATTTTTCATGGATTCTAAGATGCACTTTTCCCCCTAACATTTTAACATCTCAGAAATGGGAGTGATCACATTGATGACCTGTCATTGTTTGATTGGCAGTGTTTTTTCCCTTGTGGTATTAAAATAAGGGCATCTTAACCAATGGTGATGTGTTAATAGATTCAATGAACCATGGAGGTGGATGCTCAATAATTATTTGTTGAATGAATACATGCAGTTACATATCTCCCTGGCTCTAGTTCAGGTAAAAAATGAAAGTTGATACTGGATCGTGTGTCTGCCGCTGGCAAGGTGGAGTGGAAGGTGGCCTCTGGCTGTCTTGGCTGAGTACTCTACCACTGTACACTTTCTCTTCAGTGGAGCTGATAGATGATGTGTTCATTCCTGCAAGTGAAATAAATGTCGAACCAGTTAAGACATATCCCAGATAAGCAGGGCTTAAAAATAATAAACAGAACTTTTGCCTTAATTATCCAGAAAATTGCTTAATGCTCTACTGTGGGTTGCATATCCTTCAATATTTTTCTCAAAAATTCATAAAGATGCATTGGTAGAAGAGCGATGATCTCTTTGTCTTTCTCCATAGAACAAGCTGTAGATCTCATTAGGATAAAGTATGTTTTTATAAATTAGGATGCTTTTATCCATCATCATCAGCACCACCATTATTATCTCTTAGAGAGGTTCCCGACCTACAGAAGGTGCAAAATATACCTAGGTATATTTCCTATACTTTAGCATTTTATAATGCACATTCAGGATATCAAATTGTATAGGTAAACTTACACCTCAAACTTAACTGTGTGGAATACTTTGCTGTTTTTCTGTGTTATAATCTCAATGTAGTTTGGTTTCCTTTGAATGGAGAATTTGAATCTGATTCTGACACTGTAGCAGGATGTGCTATACACTCCTTTGTGTGAACAAGGAGGGGGAAAAATCACACAAACATTTTTAAGTGGCAAAGTAGGAGATGGGAAGGGAGGCAACGTTTAAATATTTAACATGTGCTGGGATAAAGTCTTCACATGACAAGTGTCCAGGTTAATTTAAGATATGTGAAATATTTGGGAGACCTCCATCATATAGCCATTTCAGTCAGTGGTACTATTAATTTCTAAACCGTCAATAAATGCATAAAGACACTTCCAGTGAACTAAGCACCATTTTTGGCTTAGAGAAATATTTATGTATTTACCAGACAGCTTGAATTTTAAAAATATGCAACATCATTGCATATATATATACATATAATATATAATATATGAAGGCAAATGTATATATCCTATGTAGAAATGTGGGTATGTATATAAAGGAAAATGAAAATAAACTAAAGCATTATTAAAGTATTTATGAGTCTATGGCATTTAACTCATCTCAAACATTTATGTAATATTTTTTATATACTAATTTGATGTTTACATATGAATACATAAAAATAAATAACATGGAAAAATCAAGTTGTAATGAAATTTTTATTTTCATTTTTCCTTAGCCTTCATGCATTTTGATTTTTAAACAATGTTCTGACTGTCATCAAATCAGCCAAGTTGAAAATTGAGCTGCATCAGTGGAGACAGCCGGGCTTGATAATTCAAACCAAAAAGACCTTTTCTCAAGGGATATATTCTCCCTGGTTTATCTGGTCTGAATAGTTTCTTACATCTCTAATTTATTCTTTTGTATACACTGCATAAAGACAATGTCCATAAAGATTTTAAACCTTTAAAAAAATCTGGGTATTTAGTGTTATCGACACATCTCAAAAAGTGAAATTAACATGAAAGCAGATAGTTATGGGGGGTGTGTGTGTTACCCAGATTTTGAAGACTTTTGTCTTACAATCGACATGCATTTATCTGGTACCTACTGTCTCCCCAGTGTTGTGCTTAAAAGTCATGTGTTAACAATGCAAACAAAGTACAAAATGTGGGTCCTTCTCATGAGAAATTTATAAACAAGCTATGCTTATATGAACAATGTACGTCCAGTGTATAGTAAAGTGCCAGATGGGGTGGTATGGTGATTAGAGAATAGAAATATATATTAAAATATGCATGTGTGCAATAGGAAAGTGAAAGTCATTTAATGAGGAAGAAATGGTGGCCTGGAGTCATCAGGATAGGTCCTCAGAGGACATGAGGCTTGGGCTCGTCCTTGGAAGGTGGGTGGCAAGAGAAGGGCATCCTAGAAAGAAGAGGAGGCGTGGAACCATGGTGAGGGAGGTGCATGTCATGTACATGGGGGCCATGTGGGAGACTGCCTGGGCTAGTATCACTTTGACAGAATTAACTCACTAGGTTGTGGTCAGATGATAAAAACAGTGAGAGCCAAGCAGCTAATTGTACATTTTGTGTTTTAGGCTACAGAGCTCTGTATTATGTACCTGAGCCAGGAAGTACCATTATGAAAGCAGGGCTTTCACAGGTTGGAGGAGGGGAGTGGGGAGACTTCTAGAAGGCGGTTAGAGTAGTCTAGGCACACTGTGATGGGGACAAAGACTTCTGACAGCTGGAAAGGCAAGAAAGAAACCCTGAAAATGACTGTCCAGAAGTATTAGTCATCAAGTTTTTATGATCATCTTAGTATAAATAACTGGCAAAGATTTCATCTCAAGCCAATTTTCTTGTAAATTTAGATTTTGGATAACTGTCTTAATTAACTTACTAGTTGTATGCAGTAGGAAAAACAAGATCAACATAGAAGCAAGACATTGAAGTTTAAAAATATTTGTGATCCAGAATGATTCAGGGATCAGTGTGAGTTAAACTATAAAAATACAAAGTAGGAAAAAAAGCTCCTTAAATTTTGATTATTTTAAAACTGATAGAATCTCCATTCACAGGAATGCAGTGACCCCCTTCCCTCTGAAAACAGCATAGAGGCCAGATGGCCCTGGAATCACTTCCTGGCTGTGTATGTTCCTGTGTATGGCTTTGGGAAGGTCAGTTTCTGTACTTATAAAACAGGAATAATAACTGTATACGCTATTTAGTGTTGCTGTAAAAGCTAAATGAGATAATACATATAACGTGCTTGGCATATAATAGGTGTTCAATAAAAGGTAACTAATAAAGGTAAATAAATCCCTTGTTTTGTATTCAACATTTACAAGAAAAAAGAAAATGCTAATAAGTAAAACTCAAATGAGTGGCCAGAATCCTTGTTTTTGAAAAATAAAGGGAGAATCTTATGATACATAGCTTTTGATCATATGGATTTAGCCTATTCTTTACAATGTACATGACTCTAGACAGAGAACTGGTGTTTATCCAGTAAATATTACTGAAAGTTTTCAAGATCTTCATCAAAGAAAAGACATTTTATTGAATTTTCTGGGTTTACTAAGGCAGAACATTAGACTAACATAAAATGATTATTGAGGAAAAAAAAAATCTCACACAAAAAGAGTTTGCTAGTTAGTCCTCCAAATTAAATTTCTTATAATCCTACATTCCCTGATTATTCTAATAATATGATGACTTAACACTCCATTTTTCTTTTGGAAGCGAACACAATCACCTACTTTTTTGGCCATCTTCTTTATTCATATGCTGATAAGTTTCACCATATATCAATTAGGTACTTAATTATTGATTTGATAAATCAGTTTTTCTTTGGTCTGACTTAGCTGTCTGGAATGTATTTGGGTCTTGTTACAGTTGTAAAAAATGAAAAAAAGAGGAAACAAAAATCCTGAATCTCAGCAAAATGTCATTTAGTGGACTTGTTAAAACTCAAGAGCCTCTCCCTTGATTAGAGCTCCTCTTTGAAATAGTTGGGCAGCCCATACACAGATTATCAAGGTCATATTCGAGATTAAAATGAGTTACGGGACAATAAGGTGCCCGTTATGGCAGGAAAACATGCAAACACAAAGGAGACCTAATGTCTTTCCTCTGCCCTTGCTTTTTCTTTCTGAGCCTAATATACCTATTTGATCTAATTTAGTTTTAGCTTTAGTTATGTTTTCTAAAATTACAATGTGTTTGAGGATTGGAATTTTTTTCTTCCAGTAGGAATTAGAGTATACATAAAATGCCTCTCTCTCCTCCTGCGGGAATGGTAAGAGCCACATGCCTCCCTGCTCTCTGTGTCTAGTTAAGGGTGTGGCTGGAGCCTCTAACAGGTCCCACCAAGTGAATGGAGCCTCCTAGAAGCAGCGGCCTGCAGCCTTGTGTCTGGTAGACTGGCTCTCACTTCGTCTAAGTGTTAGCCCCAGCAAACAATGAAAATACAATGATTACTTTTCAGATTGTGAAAATAACCATGCAAAGTTATGTTTAGATTTGGAAGTATGAGTTTTAAAAAATATGTGGTTTAATCTACTGTTTAAAGAAAAAAATGACCAAAGTTTGTGGGTTTACATTTTAAGTTTTCTATTGCAAGAAAGAAATGACAGCACTATTAAGGATGCTGGTGGTTGGGGTTGAAGCCTGGGGATAAGGGCTCTGGAATCAGTTCTCCTTCACTGTCAGCTGCCATTATCACCATCTCTTTTGGCTTATCCTGGCCAAGCAAGACATTAACATTTCTAATCTTCACTGTCTGCATAAATTAAATAGAGAACTTTATGCGAGTGCCACACACCATCACGCTTTCCTCAGAATCCCCATCCTTGATTCTATTATCTAGTTGGCAAGCTTTTATTGAGTGCCTACTATGTGCAGGGCACAAGATCATCTTGGATGGGTACAAAATGAACTAGAGTTTTTTACAGAATTCCATCCCTAGTTTTTTGTTTTTTTTTTTTTTTTTAAGACAGAGTCTCACTCTGTTGCCCGGGCTAGAGTGAGTGCCGTGGCGTCAGCTTAGCTCACAGCAACCTCAAACTCCTGGGCTCAAGCGATCCTTCTGCCTCAGCCTCCCGAGTAGCTGTGACTACAGGCATGTGCCACCATGCCCGGCTCATTTTTTCTATATATATCTTTAGTTGGCTAATTAATTTCTTTCTTTTTATTTATAGTAGAGACGGGGTCTCACTCTTGCTCAGGCTGGTTTCGAACTCTTGACCTTGAGCGATCCTCACGCCTCGGCCTCCCAGAGTGCTAGGATTACAGGCATGAGCCACGGTGCCCGGCCGAGAGTCTTTTATAAGTCTAATCTGATATTCCTTATTAAAAGTTCAAGCAAAGTAAGCTTAAAAAGAGCCTATCTGGTTCTTGCTGCACTTACATAAATCCTAAGTCCAAGTTTAATGAGACTAAACTTATTTTGTGGACAAATCAGTCTTTCTTTGATTATTTTTGGTAAAAATGGGGTGAATATAGGGAGAAAAATTATATTTCCGAAGAAAACTATAGTGTACCCAATATTAGAGTCTAGCCCTGTTTGTTTTCTTTGAGGTTTTATTACCTACCTGATATCTGGACTGGATCCTGAATTCTTCTAGTTTCCTTCAATATCTGGTTATGACTCTCCAAACTAATATTTCTGATTTTCTTCCATCCTTATGGCTTGGAATCACTGCTCTTCTCCTGAATCCCTGCAAGCTGATGCTGGACAACTTGATATAAACTTCAGAGAAACCACAACAGCTTACGTGTGGACAACCTTTGTGATATCCAAACTGCAAACCCAGAAAATCTGTTAGACTGCCACTGACTGTCCTCACTCCAACTGAAGATGCTTAGGGCCAGAATCTAGAAATCTTGACTAGCTGCCCTCTGGACTCAGAATCTGAGTTTCTAGTTTGTTCCAAATATTAATCTTTGTTTTTATTTTATTTTCATAGAAACTAAACTCCCCTCGTTAAAAACCTGATTTCTCACACCATCCAGGAGATGTCCTCTACTACCAAGTCCCAACAGGTGACTTAGCTGATCCTTAATGATCTGAACAAGAAAATGGACTTATGTTGTTTAAAGGAAAGAAGAATATCTCTTTATTATGGGGGACACATAAAGATTCTTTGGCCAAACTTTAGTCAGGTTTTTCTGAATCTCTTCCTAGCCCCATCTGTGCAGTTCCTCATTAAATTCAGTTTTAAGAAAGAACCTGCTGACTCAGTTTAGCAATAACCCCCTCATCCTCGATATCTGATCATCCTCCATGTTGGATCAGGTTCCTTATGCTCCACCGTCTCTCAGGTGATGTCTCATCACCCTGGCCTGTCTTCAGCAAAAATCCTGTTAGGTTAATTTAGCCAGAATCCCCTTTACACCTGATGTTTCCTCTTCATAATTTTCCATCCATTGACCCCCACACTGCTGCTTGGCTATAAATTCCCACTTGCCCAAGATGTCTGTATTCAGAGTTGAGCCCAGTCTCTCTTCCCTACTACAAGACCTCACTGCAATAGTTTAAGATGTAGTTGGCATAATCCATGAAGATTTCCCAAAGGAAGTCTGA
Organism: Lepilemur ruficaudatus; assembly: GCA_963574885.1. Classification (NCBI taxonomy): domain Eukaryota; kingdom Metazoa; phylum Chordata; class Mammalia; order Primates; family Lepilemuridae; genus Lepilemur; species Lepilemur ruficaudatus. The sequence continues at coordinate 8,605 of CAUYRT010099533.1, read as the reverse complement.
GAAGGAATTTGAGAAAGCAATTAAGTTTCATAATTTTTATTGAGCACCTAGTACATGTCAGATACTATTCTACACATTTTACAAATGATTCTTAAACCTCACAACAGCTCTTTGATGATTCAGGTTTAAAGGAAGAGGAAAGTAGGCCTTTCCAGGATAATGTAATGATTCTAAAACATACAGAACTTACAGTTCTGCATCCTAATTATGCTGTATGAATCTACGCGTGATAAAAATGACATTTAACTATACACACATCATACAGATGTCAAATGCCTGTTTTTGATAGTGTGCTAAAATTATATGTATCTGTTGGGGGAAACTGGGTGAAAGGTAAATTGGACCTCTCTGTACTATCTTTGAGGAGTAGTGGTCAGGTACCTTATAAAATGTTTCAATTTGGGTTTGTCCAATACTTTTCTCATAGATAGGTGTTATGGATTTTGGAGAGGAAGACCACAGAGATCTATATTATATTTTCAACTATCTGTAATAATTATTTCAAAATAAAAAGCAGAAAAAGATATTTTCCAAAGAGGGATGATTAGTAAACTAACTTGAGTCTTTTCTAGCCCCTCAACACAGACTCCTCCCCACCCTCCCATTAACAATTCACATTAACTCAAGTTGTTTGGAATGTGGTTAGGGAAACTAAGCTTAACTATATGCCTCCAACACCTCTCACCTGGTACTTCTGTGCAACAAAAAGATTTGGGGATGGGGAGAGCAGGCGGTTGTAAAAGGCACGGGTTTGGGTAGGTCGTTTGGCTCCTTCAAATTTCCAAAGTAAAGGCTTCTCAAGACTGTTTATTCTCAGACCAGGGCCACGGCCAAACAGATGCACCGCGCGTACAGGGAACGGTCGGGGCGCAGCTGGAACCGCTGCAAAGAGACTCAGGGTGTACCAGCCAGGTCCACGGGCCGTGGCCGCAGCCTAGCGGAATGCACAGAGACCAATCCCCTCCTCCCACTGCGAGGAGCTGGGGGCCGGGCGGACTCAAGCAGCCGCCACGCCCCAAGCTCGCAGGAAGAAACGGGGCGTTGCGAACGCGGAGGGCGCGTGGCAAGCTCGAGCCCTCCCGCGCATGCTCCTCCCGCCCCCGCCCCGGGTCCCGCCTCTGTCGCTTCTTCTCCCCCTCCCCCGCTAGCCTCCTCCGAGCTTGGCCCCTCCGGCCCGGCGGCCGACGTGCCGCGTGCGTGCGGGCGCCTGACTTCACTTCCGGCTAACGCGCTCCGCTTGCCCCCTGGCCCCGGATGGTGACTGGCGGTGGTGCAGCACCTCCCGGGACTGTCACTGAGCCGCTTCCCAGTGTGATTGTGCTGAGCGCAGGCCGGAAGATGGCGGCTGCGGCTGCGGCGGCTTCGGGCCCGGGCTGCTCCTCGGCGGGGGCGGGGGCGGCCGGAGTCTCGGAGTGGCTGGTGCTGCGGGACGGCTGCATGCGCTGCGACGCCGACGGGCTGCACAGCCTCTCCTACCACCCAGCGCTCAACGCCATCCTGGCCGTCACCAGCCGCGGGACCATCAAAGTCATCGACGGCACCTCGGGGGCCACCCTACAGGCCTCGGCGCTCAGCGGTGAGTGTACCGCACGCCGGGCGGGGGCCGGGCCCGCCGCGGGAGGAGCCGGGCCGGCGGGATGCCGGGGAAGGAAGCCGCCCAGCCCCGGGGCTCCGTCTCCGGAGGAGGGGAAGCGGGGTGGCGGGAGGGCAGGGCTGGGGGCTCGGGCCTGGCTGCGAAGGGAGGCCCGGAAGCTGATGGAGGACCTCAGGACTTGGGTTTTTCAGTGGCTGCAGCTGGGAAGGAAAGACAGGCGAGCCAGGGAGTGGTGGGAGTTGCCTCTCGGGCCTTGAGCGTCCGGTCTGGCTCAGTCCTCCGGAATAGGTGAGGAGGCCTCGGAGCTTGGCACCGGAGAGGGCGAGGCCCCGGGTAGGTCGAGCAGAAGGTGTTGGTACTGCCTTCTGCTAGATGCGAGAGCGAAAGGCTGGAAGGGTTGACCCCAGCGGGAAAGGCCGGTGGCCGGAGGCGAGGGGCGGGAAGCGTCCCAGCCGGCATCCAAGCCCTCCCTTGGAGAGCAGTGGCGGGTCGGCTGTTCGGAGGTCCCGCAGGTGCGGGGACGGACCGCGGGCTTCGCGCCGGGGTTGGGGGTGGGGTGGGCCAGGAGTGGGGGTGGGGAGGGAAGTAGGCGGGCCAGCTGCCTGAACTGTTCGGTCGACGACTGCAGGACTCTGCCGACGCCACAGAAGACTAGATACCTGGTCCCCTAGCTCGGGACTTCCAACTTCTACCCTCCCAGTGATGAGAAACTAAAGACCTAGGGTGTATGACATAGAGATTTCTTTGGGTTTGTATTTAGGTGAAACTTCAGGTTCTCTTCACTTGTTTTACCAAAGGGAGCCGAAAATTGGGATTTGGAGGTACATCTGAGTGTAACTATTGGAGGGAAGCACTTCTGGGTGGTGTAAACTTTGGTCCAGGTATAGGACTTTTAGAATATATGAGGTGGACGCTCAGTGAATGGGCTGGTGTTTTGGAACTGACCTGGCTAAGTTATAATACGTTTGGCTGAGATGACATTTCATTTGTTGTTAAATGATGAGTGGCTTAATTTGGATATTATAGGTTAAAGTTGAAAAGTTGGTTTATGAGTGAGTTAAACTCATGCACAGAGATATAATGTATACAACGGTTTGCATTTAGCCAGTGGAGATAGTACGTGATCTGCTATTTTACTTGTATTTTGACATAGACAAAGAAGAGTTTACTGTGTAAGAAGGTATTTATAAGAGTAAATGACGATTTAGGGATACAAAGGTGAAATTAGAGATGTTAATTATTGTTGATGTGAGAGTTGTGAAAGAACTAGATTGTGTGTAGTTAATGGAATATAAACCTGGGATATATACCTAAGAGCTATATGTAAGAGAAAGTTTTGGGTGGTAAATTTGTAATTTTTTTGTTTTCTTGGCTTAGATAAATGACAGGAAGGGTGGCCCAGATGTATCAATGATCAATTACTGCAACTTGGACATAACAGTTTGTCACTGTGTATAAGAGGGAGATGCTCATTAGTAATTGGATATCTTTCTTTTTAAAATTCATTTCAAAATATTTCAAATATGAAAAAGCATAAAGAATACAGTGAACAACTATATATCCCTGACTCAGCTGAAGAAATAAAACATTATAAACTGAGTTGAAACCTACTGTGTGTCCCTCCTACATTGCATTCCTCCAACCCTCTCTCCTTCGTAAGCATTATCCTTAGTTTGGTTTTTATCATTTTCATACATGTCTATGTTTTTTAGTATATGTTTGTATCTTCAATACCTAATACTACATTTTATGATTTTTGACTTGTAATAAGTGGTATCATAGTGAATGTACTAAGATATCTATGGGAAGTCATATAAACAAAAGCATTCAAGTGTTTTGGATCTAAAGAGGAGTTTCATGGGGTGCTGTTTATGTTGGAGCCAGGTTTGAGAACAGTTATGTGTATCAGGGTTTGTTAAAATGGTTGGAGAAATTGGAGATATATTTCTGTGCTTGTACACGGAAGGGAAGAAAATATTCACTTTAGTGGTAGATTACTAACGAGGAGGGTTTTAGGTGCATAATATGAATGTGCAGGTAGATGCATAAAACAGCACTGATTTGGGATAACTTAGTTGGGGTATGTTTGGGCATTTGTTTATTAGAAAAGTATGGGACTGGATGCAGTTTCAGGTGCCCATGCACGAAGATTGAGTATGTGAATAAAAGTATGTAGAAGAGTTAATGGCAAATAGAATAAAGGATTATAGAAAAAAATTGAAAATAACAATGGTTAAATTCCAAAATGTTTTAATGTACGAGAACTGAAGTTTATTATGAATTATAATTACCAGAGGTTGTATAGGGTCCTGTGTATGTAATCTATTAAGATGTTTGGGGGAGGGAATGCTGCATTTTATGTTTTATTTGTAATATGGAAGTATTTAATAGGTTTGCTTTTAATGGTTGATAGAGGGTGACAGTCCTATAAATAGAGACAAAGTGCCAGTAGTGATCATGGTCCTAACATAATTCCTCTTTCCAATTCATGGGCACTGAGCCATCTTCCTTTTTGCCCCAGAAGAAAGGCATTGTTGTCTGAGGGGATAAAGAGCGGGTAACCATGTTGAGTTTTATTGGGTGATAGAGTAGTATGTCTTATGGATGCCTGAGGTTCAGTTTATAGGGTTATGGGCTGCCTATAGTGAAGATTGGAAATTGAAGGATGGGAACAGGACTTATATACACATGTATTCAATTGGGTGGCAGAGGTGGTGATTTTTTAACTGTCTACTAGTATATGTCTTCAAATTATCTGTATCTGATGTAAGATGTTTATAAATACATTTTCGCTAGACTTAGAGCTATTATTAATAGTACATACATTGGTTAGGCAGAGATTTGCTCCCTGTCAGTGAGGGTTAAGATTTCTGAGGCTCTGAGCTGTTTGCTTGGCTTGGCATTCAGTGACCTTCATGATTTGGCCTCTACCAATCTCTCTAGTCTTGTCTTCCTCCTTTGTTTTGTGAAACTGATCCATTTAATTTTCTTTCCCAACTACAATTGTTTTGCTCTTTCTTGGAATGCACTAGTTCCCTCCAGTCAGTTAGACAAATCTTATCCATTTTTCAAGACCTAGAGCACATCTTAATTTCCTTATCCCTTTAGCCAGAAATTACTGAACCACTAAGCACATACAGTCATATTAATATCTGTTTTAGTAATTTGGCAGCTTTTTCTAGTGTGTTTTCTGCTGTCTTAAACTATTTAAATTCCATTTTATTTACCTTTTTGTAAATATATGTGAGGTTTGTCTTGTTATATTTCAAACTCCTTGTTGGGAGGTATTTTGTCTACTTGTTTACATCCCCTCCCCAGGATACGTAGTACAAAATATTAACTGAGATTTTTTTTTTTTTTTTTTTTTTGAGACAGCGTTTTGCCCTGCACCCCAGGCAAGAGGGCAATGGCGTGATCAAAGATCACTTCTGGGCTCAAGCGATCCTCCAGGCTCAGCCTCTGGAGTAGCTGGGACCAAGACCTGTCCCACCATGCCTGCTAATTTTTAAATTTTTTGTAGAGACGGGGGTCTCACTGTGTTGCCCAAGCCAGTCTCAAACTTGTGGGCTTAAGTGATCCTCCCACCTTGGTCTCCCAAAGTGCTAGGATTACAGGCGTGAGTCACTGTGCCCAGCCTCAGATGTTAATATTTTTGATTGGATGCATGTATACCAATGACTGTGTTAATGAATGCTTCCTTATATACTAATTGCTAAATAAACACATTCCTTGACTTTAAAAAATAGACTTTATATTTTAGAGTAGTTTTAAATTCACAGCAAAAATGAGCAGAAAGTACAGAGTTCCTATATATCATCTGCATTCACACTCACATGCCTTCCTCACTGTCAATATCCTGCACTAGAGTGGTATGTTTGTTACTGCTGGTGAACCTATGTTAACAATCATTATCACCCAAAGTTCATAGTTTACATGAGGGTTCACTCTTCATTTTGTATATTCTGTGAGTTTGGACAGATGTATAATCATGTAGTATGTAGTATCATACAGAATAGTTTCACTGCCCTAAAAAGCCTCTGCCTGTTCATCCCTCCCTCCCTCTCCCCCTTCCCTGTTTCCTACCCCCCTCTTCCATCTTTCCCTCCTCCCTGGCAAAGACTGATCTTTTTACATCTTCGTTGTTTTACCTTTTTCAGAATGTCATAGTTTGAATCATACAGTATGTAGACTTTCACATTGACATCTTTCATCTATTAATATTCATTTGAAGTTCTTCTATGTCTTTTTTTTTCTTTTCTTTTTTTTTTTTTAGAAACGGTCTTGCTCTGTCACCTAGGCTGGAGTGCAGTTGTGTGGTAAGAGCTCACTATAACTCAAACTTGGGCTCAAGCGATCCGCCTGCCTTAGCCTCCTGAGTAGCTAGGACTACAGGCACATGTCACCACTCCTGGATAATTAAAAAGTTTTTTTTTTGTAGAGATGGGGTCTTGCTGTGTTGCTTAGGCTAGTCTTGAACTCCTTCCATGTCTTTTTATGGGTTGATAGCTTATTTCTTTTTGGTGCTAAATAATAATCCACTGTCTGGATGTACTACAGTTTATTTGTCCATTCACGCAACGAAGGACATCTTGCTGGCTTCCAGGTTTTGACAGTTAAAAATAAAGCTGCTGTAAAGATCTGTGTGCAGATTTTTGTGTAGACATAAGTTTTCAATTCATCTGGGTAAATACTAAGGAGCTGGATTGCTGGAATGTGTGGTAAGAGTATGTTTACTTTTGCAAGAAACTGCCAAACTATCTTCCATGGTGTCTGTACCATTTTGCATTCTCACCAGCAGCGAATGAGAGTTGAGATTCACATCCTCACGAGCATTTGTTGATGTCGGTGTTTTGGATTTTGACCATTCTACTAGGTGTGTAGTGATATCTCCTTATTTTAATTTGCAATTTCCTAATGACATAGGATGTTGAACATTTTTTCATATCCTCGTTTGCCTTTTTTTATGTTTATTTCTCACTTTTGATCTTAAAAATCTAAAAAGCTACATACCACATGACCATGCTGTTCGTATTACTAGATATGTCCCTCTCCGTAGCTGTTGTTTCTTCATGTAATTTAGCATAATAGGAGGAAGCTTGGTTCTGGAGACAGATGGTTTGGGTTAAGATCCCAGTTTCTGTTTTTTTTTTTTTTAAACAACTGTGTAACCTTGACTTAATTACTTAACATTTATGTTCCAGCTTCCCTTTTTGCAAAATGGGGATAATAATTGTACTAATTGTGAGGATTAAGTGTTGATGCCCATAAAGTGTTTAGAACAGTGTGCTAACCAGACAAATGCTCAAGAAGAGTTCCAATCTACTTGTAATTCTTTGTAAATACCTTGTCTTTTTGTTTTTTACTTAAAACGTTTTCATATTCTCTATTAAGTCTTTTGAACTTAACCTGAAATTTGAACTTCCTAAGACTTTTTTCTGATTTACCATTTTCCACTATCCTACAGAACCTATCTAGTTTTTGCTTTGTTGTAAGACTAAGGTATTGTTAAGGTATTGTCTTATTTATGTAATGACTTGTGGTGATGTTTTCTCTTGCTTCCTGAAATAGTGCCTCTTCCCAGTGTAGTACATTATATATATATATATTTTTAATAAGCTTTTCTGAAGGTATGTCGGGGGAGAGTATGGGCTTTATGTGTTGGGTAGTCCTGAATTTTTAATGTTAGCTCATTTATGAAGTCACTACTTAAAACTTCCTGAACCTCAGCTTCCTCATCTGTAAATTAAGATTAATGTTTAATAGCATGGTTGTGAAGATTAAGTGGTCAGACACAATAAACGTGTCTAACAGTGCATGACAGATCTATAGTAGGTACTCAGTGAATGCTAATTCTCTTGAGTATTTTGGGTGCCTAGGATTGCCATGCTCCACAATCACCGTAAAAAATGTTCACTGACTTAATGTTTGTACACAGAGGATAGATATATATCATTCAAATGGAGATGGAAATATAAATATTGGTAACAAATATATAGTAATTAATATTTGGATAGATATCCTTCAGTGTATTTATGTGGCTAGCTGTCAGAACAAAGTTAAGACAGTTTATTACTAGTTCTTTGTGTATATGGATTGTTGATGTATATGTACATAAGTAAATGAAGGTATATATGTGTGGGTATTAGTGGATATTGTAGTATATGCATGGGAGGAAGTCGTATCTCTTCAGTTTCTGAAGTGAGTTCTAGATCTATGTTGCAATGAAAAAGAAGAAAAAAGTTCTCAGTGTTTTTAGACAAATGTTTCAGTTTTATATTTATTTATGAATATCTCCCTTTTTCTGTTCCCATATAGATATTGGCTTTGATTGGAGAAATTTATACAGTGGTCATAAATAAGAAAAAGATCTTTGTACTTGACTCCAGCTTTAGTGAGGTTTAGATTAGGTATATATTTATTTTTCCTGATATAACAGCTTCTTGGTCAAACTTAAAGCCCAGAGCTGTCTGCTCCAAGAAGTCTTGGAGCCTGCATAGTCCTTAAGAAGTAATTTTTTTTTGATAAAATGAACAATTTCCCAGTGATGGAAATGATAATGATTCAAACCAGTTCCTAATTCCTACCTTTGGTACATGCAGCATTCCTACTCTCAATTCTTCTTCTATGAGAGATAATAAACGTGATCTAGAATTGGGATTTCAGGAGCCCCAAAAGACTACTGGATGCATCTGAATTCTTTATACAAGTGCAATAGTTGTCTTCTGGATGCATCTGAATTCTTTATAAAAAATTTAATTTAGGCCGGGTGTGGTGGCTCACGCCTGTAATCCTAGCACTCTGGGAGGCCGAGGTGGGTGGATTGCTCAAGGTCAGGAGTTCGAAACCAGCCTGAGCAAGAGTGAGACCTCTTCTCTACTGAAAATAGAAAGAAATTAATTGGCCAACTAAAAATATATAGAAAAAATTAGCTGGGCATGGTGGCACATGCCTGTAGTCCCAGCTACTTGGGAGGCTGAGGCAGAAGGATTGCTTGAGCCCAGGAGTTTGAGG
>CAUYRT010099530.1:0-15074 GCA_963574885.1 Lepilemur ruficaudatus | reverse complement strand
GGTGGGACTGCAAACTAGTGCAACCCCTGTGGAAAGCAATATGGAGATACCTGAAAGCGATACAAGTAGATCTACCGTTTGATCCAGCAATCCCACTACTGGGCATCTACCCAAAAGAACAAAAGACACTCTATAAAAAAGGCACCTGCACTCGAATGTTTATAGCAGCACAATTCACAACTGTAAAGATGTGGAAACAACCCAAGTGCCCATCAATACATGAGTGGATTAATAAAGTGTGGTATATGTATACCATGGAGTACTATTCAGCTATAAGAAGCAATGGTGATATAGCACCTCTTGTATTTTCCTGGATAGAGCTGGAAAAATAAGCACCACATGTACTCACCAGCAAATTGGTATTAACTGATCAACACCTAAGTGGACACACAGGAATAGCATTTATCGGGTGTCGGGCAGATGGGAGGGGGGAGGAGGGGATGGGTATATACATACATAATGAGCGCGATGTGCACCATCTGGGGGGATGGACATGCTTGAAGCTCTGAGTCCAGGGGAAAAGTGGGGGAAGGCAACACATGTAGACTAAACATTTGTACCCCAATAATATGCTGAAATTAAAAAAAAAGATTTGTTGCATGCAATGCTGTTTGATAGCATCTTACCCACAGAAGTGCTTTCAAAAGTGGAATCGATCCTCTCACACCCTGCCACTGCTTTATCAACTAAGTTTATGTAATATTCTAAGTCCTTTGTTGCTGTTTCAGCAATGTTTTTCTTTACCAGGAGTAGATTTCATCTCAAGAAACTACTTTCTTTGTTCATCCATAAGAAGCAACTCCTCATCTGTTCAACTTTTATCATGAGATTGCAGCAATTCAGACACATCTCCAGGCTCTAATACTAATTTTAGTTCTCTTGCTGTTTGTACCATGGCTGTAGTTACTTCCTCCACTGAAGTCTTGACCCTCAAAGTTATCCATGTAAAATCAACTTCTTCAAACTCATGTTAATGTTGATATTTTGACCTCCTCCCATGAACCATAGATGTTCTTAATGGCATTTAGAATGGTGAATCCTTTCCACGAGGTATTCAATTTACTTTGCCCAGATGCATCAGCAGAATCATCACCTATGGCAGCTATATCCTTATGAAATATATTTCTTAAATAATAAGACTTGAAAGTTGAAATTACACCTAATCTATGGGCTGCAGAATGGATGTTGTGTTAGTAGGCATGAAAAACACATTTATCTTGTACATCTCCATCAGAGCTCTTGGGTGACCAAGTGCATTGTCAGTGAGCAGTAATATTTTCAAAGGCATCTTTTTTTCTTAATAGGAGGTCTCAACAGTGGGCTTAAAATACTGAGTGAACCATCTGTAAACAGATGTGCTGTTATCCAGTCTTTGTTATTCCATTTATAGAGCACAGGCAGAGTATTCTTAAGGGCCCTGGGATTTTCAGAATGGTAAATGAGCAATGAGCATGGGCTTTAACTTAGAAGTTGTCAGCTGCCATTAGCCCCTAACAGGAGAGTCAGCCTGTCCTTTGAAGCATTGACTTTTCTTAAGCTATGGAAGACCTAGATGGTGTCTTCCAATATGAGGCTGTTTTGTCTATATGGAAAATCTGTTGTTCAGTGTAGCCTCCTTCATCAGTGATCTTCGTCAATGATAACTTGCTCTTCTCCATCAGCACTTGCTGCTTCACCTTGCACTTCATGTTAGGGAGATGGTTTATTTCCTTCAACCTCATGAACCAACCTCTGCTAACTTCAGTCTTTTCTTCTGCAGCTTCCTCACCTCTCTCAGCCCTCAAAAACTGAAGAGAGTTAGGGCCTTGCTCTGGATTAAACTTTGGCTTAAGGGAATGTTGTGGCTGGCTTGATCTTTTACCCAGACCACTCAAACTTTCTTCCACATAAGCAATAAGTCTGTTTTACTTTCTTATCATTCATATGTTCACTGGACTAGCACTTTTAATTTCCTTCAAAAATGTTTCCATTGCATTCACAACTTGGCTGTCTGGCACAAGATGCCTCAGCTTTTGACATGTCTTTCTCACTAAGCTTAATCATTTGTACCTTTTGATTTAAAGTGAGAGACGTGTGACTCTCCTTTCGCTTGAACACTTAGAGACCACTGTAGGGTTATTAATTGGCCTAATGTCAATATTATTGTGTCTTAGCAAATAGGGAGGCCTGAGGAGAGGGAGAGAGATGGAACAACCGGTTGGTGGAGCAGTCAGAACACACATAACAATTACCGATTAAGTTTACCATTTTATATGAGCACAGTTTGCGGTACCCCCAAACAATTATAATAGTAACAAAGATCACTGATCCCAGATCACCATAACAGATATAATAATATTAAATTCTAAAATACTGTGAGAATAACGAAAAGGTGATACAGAGACACAAAGTGAGCACGTGCTGTCAGAAAAATGGCACCAATAATCTTGCTCGAAGCAGGGTTGTCACAAACCTTCAATTTGTGAAAAAACACAGAATTGCAAAGCACAATAAAGTGAAGTGCAATAAAATGTGCTATTACTGTAAATTATAGACACCATGGCATTTCACCCCTAAAACTTTCAGCATTTATCTCTTAAGAATAAGCACATTCTCCTAATAATCCTAGTATTATCATACCTAAGAAAAGTAATAATTCCAAAATAGCATCTAATAGCCAGTTCCCTAAAGTTTGCATGTATCCCTTAAAGTGCATGTGTAGGAAACTTAATACCCAAAGCAACAATGTCAGGAGGTGGGGCTTAATAAGGGGTCATAGGGCCTCTTAATAAGACTAGGTCATAAGGGCTCTGCCTTCATGAACAGATTAATGTCATTATCTCAGAAGTGGGTTAGTTACCACTAGAGTGTGTTTGTTACAAAAGCAAGTTCAGCTCCCTCTTGTTCTCTTGTACTTTCTTGCCCTTCCACCATGGGATGGTGCATTAAGGCAGCCCTGGCCAGATGCCAGCACCTTGAGCTTGGACTTCCCAGCCTCCAGAAGTGTGAAAAATAAATTTTTTTTTACTAAATTACCCAGTTTGTGGCATTTTATTATAGCAACACAAGATGCATTTCATAATCAAATTTCCCCAGTTGTTCCCAAAATGTCCTTAGAGCTTGCTTTAAGAAGAAAAAAACCAAACAAACAAGATTTAATTAAGGTACATAAATTATAGTTATTGTTCTGTCTCTTTAGTCTTTTTCTATAAAAGTCATCCCACTTTTTTTCATGGTATGATTTTTTTAAGGAATCAGGCAATAACACCCTACATTATGAATCTGTCTGATTATTTCTGCTGTATGTGTGTGATTTTTTAAGCCTGTTTTCTTGCCCTCAGTATTCCCTGTAAGATGGAAGTTAGATGTAAAGTTTTGATTTCATTAAGGTTAGACATTTTTGGCAAGAACTCTTCAAGGATGCTGCTGTAGACTGTATACTGTCTCATAACAAGAGGCACATGTCAGTGTGCCTCACTACTCATGATGCTGAGTTGATCACTTGGTCAAAGAGACTTCATGATACTTCGACCTTGCCACCAAGTCTATATTTATACTGCGCTATGCTCCAGGTGTAAAAGGCTTAATAGTTGTGCAAAAGCCTGCCAGGAATGCCAAGCTATTTTGCTTATCTGATCTCTTCTGATACCTCTTCCTTGTCCATTTCTACAATGTTCTCTTTCCTCTGTTTGATTATTCTCCACTTTTGCTCTGCAACCTTGGTTTTCTAACCACTCGTCCATTTTCCTCCACCATGGAAACAGTTCTGAAATTCTACTCTATGAAGGTTTTCTGAATTTAAATACATTAATCACAGTTAATCTTGGATTTTCAATCTGAAGTTTACTGCCTAATTATAAGAAGGTACCACAGAAGCAAGGACTGTTTCTGCCAAATTTATTTTATGAACTCTCAGAGCAGCATATAAACATAGGTGCTTATTGATAACTATTGCATGAAAAGTCCCAGTGGTTGAAATCTACAACTAACAAGAGTGCTCCCACTGAGTAAAGCAATAATGGGCATTTATGCCGGTTTTTTTGGCCATTCATTTATAATCTCCTGTATCTCCTGGCTATAGCTATGTTTGCAAACCAACCACAGCAAGAAAGCACAAATGCTTTCCAACACCTTTATAGGATACATCTATGTATTATTGACTATTTGCCAGTAATGTATTTTTTTAATGCCTAGTTCACCCTAATTGCACAAATTAATTGGGCAATCATTGGCATCCAGCAACATTTTCCACAAACAGAAAGACAAATAAATTATATGCTGAAAATGTTTTCTAAAAATGAGTCTTATTTTGAAGCTCTGTATTTGTGACTACACATGCAAAATGAATTAAGAATTGAGATCACTGTCTGGATCTTTCAGACCAAAAGTCAGATGTATCCAGATAAGGCAAAAGCATTCCACTGAGTTTAAATTATTTGGGTAACTCCATCAATTACCAAATTCAGTTCAATTGTATAGTCCAGTTTAGGCTTACAAGTAAATAATTTGTCTTCATCTTTTCTAGTTAGCGATCACCTTGCTTAATATTACACAAGAATAACAACTTTGTTACGCCTCATTTTCTTGCTTTCTCTCATCTGTGTTCCAACTTGGAAACTGGGGAGAAAGGTACTGGGCATGCATTTTTTAAAGGATCTGCTTTTTTCCTTTCTCCCTGACCAACCTAAGCTGGAATGACTAAACAACGCAAATGGCACCAAATTCATGCTCCCTCTCCAAGGCTGGTCCAGGGTAAAAATGTGAAAATGTGTATAAACTTTATCTTCAAGCCCCACTATCCACATCAAAACCTGCCCTTAGCACAAAAATCCAGTCTTTATCTCTAAGCTAAATTTAAATTGATGATGCTCCTTCTCCCCAAATCATTTGCTTATACAGGACTTCAATTGAAGAATGAAAAGATGTTAGGTTCTCTGTAGTTAATTAGCATTTCAGGAATCCACAGGCAGATAAAGGCTGTGTTTAGGGGATCAAGGCTGGCCCTGCCTTACTGAGATTACATGATATAAGCAACCACCTACTCTGACTACTTTTAAGTTTGACCCTACCACTATCAGTATCTCTAAGCTAATATGTGGATAGTTCTGTAATATTTGAAAAGCAGGGCTCACATTAATTATCTTACTTAATTTTAACAAAATCCCATAAGCCCCATTATCTCATCTCTACTTTGCCAATAAGGAAGCTGGTCCCCTGCTACCAAGTGCTGGGCCCACCAGCACCCATGGCTCTCACCAAAGTCTAAGAATTCCACATGGATGCTCTTTACATTCTAGTTTACAAACCAATTTTCCTTTCTCCTAGAAGAAAGATGATAATCCTACCATTGACTGAGTCAGTACCTGAAAATGTTTTCCAGGTTTCTAAACCAGTAACAATTGATTTCACTACCCCCAAGTATTTTACACACACACACACAATATTTTTTTGAATATTGATGAAACAGAGGAATAGTAATAAATGCATCATATCTAACTCTTCTCATGAGGTTTTTAAACCATAACGAGACCGCAGAACAAAGCCTCCATCATTATCACGCTATCTCAAAGCAGGTAGCACCAAGTGGTTAGGGTAGAGGAATCAATACTTATAGATCGTCTTCACTATGCACATTCAATGATGAGTTTTAAAGAAAACTCAGCCTTTCTCCCAGTTTCTGATATAAATGTATGTCCAAAGTTGCAAGTAAATCCAATGTTATTTAAAATGCACTTCAAACAATTCATGCATTGCCTTTCTAGTTACGAATTTTTATCAGTATAAAAGATGACATGAATTATTAATGCATAATGGATTCAAAATTCAACTGTACCTAACCCATAAACTACCACAAAAGGCATAAATATTTTCAACCATCTTTGCAGAATATATCTCCTATATCATATCTCATGCCTGACAAATGCTTTATACACAGATAGCTCTAACTAAAAAAAATATAAGCAAACAATCATAGACATCCAGCAACATTTCTGGAAGTTCACTACTGAAAGTTATTCTATACATCAGGGATTGGCAAGCTTTTTCTGTCAAGGGCCATATGGTAAATATTTTAGGTTCTGCAGACTGTATGATCTCAATGGAACTACTCAATCCTGCAGTCGCAGCATGAAAACGGGCATAGACAATATATAAATGAATGAATATGGTTGTCTGCCAATAAAACTTTATACACAAAAACAGGCCCATGGTTCATAGTTTGCCATAGAAAATCATTTTTACCGAGTCTGGCTTTCTTGTTAAAATGATACCATATCTATTAAATGGAACGCATTACTAAAATGGGCTGGGCAGGGATGCTTACCTGTGACCCAATCGTTTCCTGGAAGCACCGGCCAAGCTGCGTCTTGGCAGCCACAGGATAGACATGAGGAATGACCTGCTGCTGGGAGTACGTGGAATGTACAGTCTGAGTCTTCTGTACAGGAAGCCCTTGGTAAGAGATTTGGGATTGGCCTGGTTGAGCTTCTTTTACCTTCTGGCCTGTGGGGCCATCGATTCTTGAAACCTGATGTATCTGGACGGATGCCTCAGGGGGATGTTTCACATGGATATTGACTATGTTGGGAGGAAATTTCACTAAAACAGATTGGGAAGAAAACTTGTTAGTCATGAATAATTCACAAGCAAGTCAGGATTTTTAAAATACAAAAGTATATTTTATAAACACACATGTGCACATGTTTATATGCACATATATTACATGTAGGGTAAAACAGATGTATAATTAATGTATCTTTCTGCTGCATAGCCTTCAAAATTCTTCAGAATACAGTGGTACACTCAAAATAAAAATTAAATTTATATCTTAAAAATAAGACTGCAATGGTAAAGAGAAATTAAAACTTTTAACAGTAACACATTCGAGAGACAAAAGTATTCTTTTCAGTAAAATCATAAAACTATGAAATTCATGCTGACTATTGTCATAAGTGGGTAGATTTTATCAAATAAGAAAGACTCATGAATTTGATTAGTTTTTAATTTTTCACAAAATTTCTATTGGGAAAATTTTAGGATTTATATTTTTAATTAAAAGAGGAAAATCCAGCTGTACCAAGCACAATTCTCTTACCCTTAAACATATACGAATACACACTTTTGTGCTTCTTGTGAAACACACACACAGACATACTCACAAATACCAAAGCATGTTATTTTATATCTGTAACATTTCCTTCTGTAGCTTTTAAACAAAATCTCATCTTCTGATACAAAAATTCAGATTTTAAAGAATAAGAGCCAGTAACACTTCTCTGACCCCTTTTAAAAATTGAGCGTTTAAAAAAAACAGGTTTAAAAGAATGAATTAGTCATAGACTTTTTGAGCTCCAAGTGACCTAGTTTACCTTCCTCTACAGATGAACAAATTGAAGCCCAGTGAGATTAAGTGACTACTCAGAACCAAAACCAAGCATTCTTCAATTACAAAATTCACCAGAAGGTACTGTGTGATCCCCTACTTTGCTAATGCTGGAAGGGCCCAAACACTGTGTTGCTCATCTTTCCAGGCCTTACCAGAACAATGCCATTCACGTTTATTGGTTCTTGGTGGTAAGAGTCACTAGAGAAGGACAGGCTCCTTTTTATTTTCTGATTTCCTAGACACTAATTCTCTATGGCCCAGAAAGTACTGCAGCCACATACCTGGGCCCACATTCTGTCTCTACTGCCATTTCTCAGGCCACAAATCATGTACTCCTTTCTGTTTCAGTACTAGCCCTGGCCATCTGTGGATACTTGGCTTCTGTACATGTTTGGCAAGTTAACAGGCATGATGAATGGGCAAAATGAGAAAAGCTTACCTTTGACCCCCTGCTGGCTAGTCATGGTCAGAGGCAAGGTATGTGTAGAATGGATGACATGCGTCCCCAACGCCTTGCCCGGCTGCTGGGAATGCTGATAAAGTTTAGGCACGCTGGCACCATGGACTGGGATCTGACAAAGCTTTCCTGTGAAATTTGGAGGGCACTGACATTTGTCCCTTGAACTGCACTGGCCACCATTCATACATGGAAGATGGCAAATTACTGAAAGAGAAAAGAGAAAATAGAGACAGTTGGTTAGTCTCTCAAAGGCTAAGTAACAATCAATCAACAAAATCCCCCAAACACACAGCCCACTGCAGCCATCATATTCCCAGGACTTTAGAAATGGTAAGCAAAGGAGTAAACACTAAACCCAAAATAGTCTCTATTCCTCATTGCCTTTTTCTTTCCATCTTTGGTCACTTAACTCTCCAGCTTGTGACTGTTCTCCCCCAGTGATGAAAAGAAGAGTTCACAAGAAAAGACTATATATACACAATAGCCACAAAGAATTACTGTCTACCACAGTGTCATTTTAAGTCCCCCTTGCAATCTGTAATTACTTTGTTTTTCTATTTAATTACTAGCTAATTAACTGTCTTTCCAGGTTATAAAGTCCTTTGGAACAAGAGATATGTCCAGTTTAGTAACCTTATATCCTTGGCACCTAGAAAAATGTCTGGCATGGACAGTAAATAAATATTTACTCAAAGAATAAACAAATTGAGAGTAATAAAAAGGTGACTACAGATAACAATGATCTATTACATAGCTTCAAATAGCTAAAAGGAAGATATTGAATGTTAACACGAAGAAATGATAAATATTTGAGATAGTGGATATGCTAATTACCCTGATCTGATCACTATACATTATATGTATCACTATGTGTCCCAAAATATGTACAATTATTAAGCAATTGAAAACTTAAATTAAAAATAGTATCTGTTGAAAAATTTCTCTACGTAAGACACTGAACTAAGTGCTACCCAGAATAAGAAAACAGAATAGTCTGAATCACGCTTTACAGGAATTTGCAATCTCACTGGGGTAACAAGACGTCAGTAAATCCTAAAATTAGTTAGGAATTAACTTATTTTGAATACCAAAAGATAAGAGGATGTGTTGGGTGAAGAGTTTTAAGAGGAGATTTTTAACTCTGGCCAAATTCAGCTTATGGGCAAACTCTTTATCACTAATGAATTCTTCCTATCAGCCTTTAAATGTCATCAGATTTCCACTGGCTTAAAAAAGAAAATCAAAGCCCTTCAACTCCATGTCCTTCCAGCTTCTACCCTCTTTAAATCTGCTCATCCACGACCAAACTTTCCAAAAGCACTATCTGTTCACTTCTCAACACACTACCAATGTATGTTGGGCCAGATTATGTTTTCCCGTTCCCAGGCCCTCTTCTGTACAGAAACTATTCTTACTAAGGTCATCAATGGTCTCCAGGTTGCTAAATCCAGTGGACAGATTTCAGTCTTCCCCTGGTTTCCATGACATCTCACTCATCTATTTTGCTCCTTCCTGCTTGCCTCTTCCAGCTTAATATGCTTTGCCAACCCTGCTTTCTCCACTTGTCCTTTAAATACTGATGTGCTTTAAGATCCAGTCTTGAAATTTTCTTCTTCACTAACTCTACACACTCCTCCTCTATGACTTCATCCTGTCATATGCTAACATCACCCAAATTTGTATTTCCTGGCCAAAGCTTTCAGCTGAACTTCAAACTAACTACTACTACATGTCGCCATGGAGATAGTCCACAGGCACCTCAAACTCCAAATGTCCAAAATTGAACTTGTCATCTTGTCCTTCACCAAAACCTGGGTGCCGCTTCCCTGTTTCCAATCTACTCAAACATTCACATCTGCAGGTCCTCCCTTCCAAACATTCATCAAAGACGGCCACTTCTTTCCCATTACAGGGCATCACCGCATAATGCCACGCATAAATCTCACCTCCTTCTCCACAGTACAGCTACCCTGAACTTCATTCAGATCGTCAGCATGCATGTCCTCTTACCCCTCAACAGCTTAATCCACACTAATCCTCTGCCTGGAACATTCTTTCCATCTGGTCCCCTTCAACTACCTGACTCCTACTTATCTTTCAGACTCTGTCTGAACCTCTCTTCTTCTAGAAGCATTCCCAGTTGCCCCTCATCTAGGCTTGATGCCTTTCCTCTGTGCTTCCATGGACTCTCGCTCACGACCCATCACTCTGCATATCACACTGTATGACAGTTATCTGACTGCTTCTGTGTGCCTCACTCAGCCAGAGCACCGTGAGGTCTGGGAATTTATCTTGTCATGGTTTACCCTGAACCTGTAGCTCAGAGTCCAGAAGGAATGAACAGATCTATGCCAACCACTTGGTCAAATACCATTCTAGGTAGTAGAGAAGATTCAGTCCTTGCCCTTCAAAAACTTAAGAGCTAAATGGAGAAATTAAATAACACATGATAACTAAAAACACAGATCAGCTATCTCACAACTTTGAATTGGCTTCCACCATTTTATCCAAACTTAAAAAGGAGCATGACAGTTCACTAAAGGAAAGAAAAAATACTCTATATCTTATATTATGCAATAAAAAGAAAGCAAACATGTTCAAATTATTTCTCGTTGGTTTTACTCAAAGAAATAAAACACTTTAATTCTCCATATTTCTAACATTTTAAATTACAAAGTACTAAATATTAGCTGCATTAGTAGCTGCATTATTTTTCCTATATAGTTATAACCTACACTAAAAATTTTTTAATGTTTTGGCAAAAATTTTTAAAGGTCACAGAATTCATTATTTTTCTATTGATTATTAAGATGCAAAGTGAGGACTACCTATAATCTATACTAGAATAACTTCATTTAAATTATATAAACCATCTTTTTATACAAAGAAACATTAACCAATTGATTTTTATTAGCTTTTTCCAGTATCAATAGCAGACTTTGAAATCAAACATGAACTTAGAAAGGTAGATTGCTTAAATCTACCTTTAAACCCTCGAGATAAATTGCGTACAATTGCTTCAAGGATGATGCTATCATCAGTGGATACAGCAATAATCCCTTAACTCCAATTACCCTGTGTCTCTTTGGTTATAGGAAACCATTTCTGCTTGGTTTATTTCACCCAATAAAAGTCCATTATTTATAACCCTTTATGAATAAGAAATAAAGTATCTATTCTCCTGTTCCAGCACTTTCTAAAATCTAAATGACAACATAAAGCCCTCTGCCTCAGCGGGAGAAGTACAACACTTGAACTCTTTGTGCAGGTAATCTTTTCACACCTAAATCAAAGAAACCAGATTTCAAATCAACCTACAAAACTTCAGGATTGAACTATGAATAGTTAAATCTGTTCAAGGAAAACCTGTGAAGGAAAATCTTTCTGTTTCAAAAGTTCACGCCACTCTCAAAATATCACCTAGTGATGTATCATCTGTGCTGGCAGAGTTCTACAGAATCTCAGAACATAAAGAAGAAAAAGAGTAAGTTATCTTTAAGGTTTATTGAGATGCTTGTGGTATGCTGGTTCTACGTCTAGCCATGGCACATATATTTTAGAAGACATAACTAGAAGGTGTAACATAGGCTGCTGCCGAGATATTCCGTAACCTCGTCAGTGTGACATTTTGCTGGCCATTGCCGTAATTCACCACATTGCATCACATGTCACCGGGGAGCAACTGCAAATAACAGGAGGTATGTGGGCCTTCAGCCTGTCATTCCAGAAAGTGTAATTTTGTGACAACCATTCAAAGTATCTCACGGCACCACTATAAAAGGTCAAATGAGTAAAACGATCCATGCTGGAAGAACAAGAAGTTGGAGGTTTTAAATATGTCAAACATTTCAGCTGAGTTCCACCATTCGCTTTGGTCTGTAAAACAACTCGCAATATTCACGAAATTGGGCTGATAGGATAATATTCACATTTTGTGCCACACATTGAAACCTGGTTTAGGGGAACAAATATTAATGACTTGTATATAAATATGGGCAGACTGGCTTTTCCAAAAATGTGTACCATAAAAAGGTAGACTCTACCTCTTTCTTTCCTGTTATCTTAGCTGACTATAAAAATACTTCAGCTGCTTGTTCCCAAAAGGCACTCTGAGAATGTTCTTGACCTTCCTGCAGCGGTATCCCGGCCGCTCCACCCACCCTCTGGCTTTCTGTGCCAGCAGACAGACCGTTTCAAGTTATTGTGGCTAAGGCAGAACAAGGAAAACAAACCTCCATGTGAAGGAAAACCTATATCTGTCAATTCACAGAACAGGCACACATGATTTTGATTTGAATAGCGACTTAAACTTTCCGTCTTGTCTCTGATGAGAAGACTAATGTTCCCTTAAAGGCTTTTAGCATTTTTGTTGATAACCCTTGGAGAACAGGGAGAAGAAGAGTAAAATTTTTAGAAAATGAAAGTTAATGCTTTCTTTTTCTCCCTTTTCAGCCAGAAAGTGGGTTAATACTGTGGCTATTGAAAGCTTCCAGCTAACAAATATGTTATCTAATAATTAAATGCTACAGCAAATCATTGTTCACTTTAAGAACCTATGCTGCTCTAAACAAAAAAACTATATTCATGCCTTTTAATTTAGCATGTGTCACCAGAAAAAAAAAAAAAAAGGAGCTGGAATCCAAGAAGATAGTTACTTTCTTCTAAAGCTAGGAAGACCTAGCCCTACACATGACCAAGGAGAGATGTATGTAGACTGGTTTTCTTCTTATGGAATACAGAGATTTATAATTGCAGTGCTCTAAAATTGCCTACTTTCAATTCTTGATTGTCTGCTAACTTGCACCAACTCAGAGACTCGGTCAAAAACAGGCATGAGATACGATGGCCTGGAACAACCTATCCAAGGAAGTGAACACATTTAAGCTAAACCTAAAAAGAGAAGGATCCAGTTATGTGAAAAGTTGGCAGAAGAGCATTTCCAGAGGAGCCAATAACATGAGCTAAGATCTTGGGGTGAAGTGGTTTAGAGAGGCCCCAGAAACTGAAAGGAGGCTGATGTGGCTGGAGTATAGGAGAAGACGAAAAGGAGACGAGTTGGGTTTCAGAGACAGACAAGCACCAGATTCCTATTCGTGTCCACAAATACAGTAAAACAGGAAGGAAAAAAAAATCAGTTAACACTTAGGACCAAGGCAGATCTGAATCACAGGAGAGAGACCCAGTGAAAAACAAAGAAGAAGGACACAGAAGGCAGTAGGATCCTCCACTTACGCATGTTAAATGTGCACTGTAAATTTGGCTTTGTGCTCCTAAACTTATTTTACATTTTTATATAACTGTTTAGCCAAGTTCATATTAAATATCTGAAAGTTTCAATATAAAGTTCATTAAATATATAATCATTCTGAAGGTAAGAGGATTTTTTTTTTTTTACATTTTACACATGTGAGACACAAGAATAATGTTCTCCGTAGGACACGCAAAAGAAAAAATAGAGCTCAAAAGAGATTTGGGGGCAAAGAGAATGCTTAAATAAGAGAGTTGAAAATGCTCCCCCCACCACACTCTCCCATAAGTGAGCAGCTCTTCGATTTTTTTTGAAGGATATGTGCATTTTTTAGACATCAGATGTGAAAATGTACACATTATAGTTTCATTGCTTTGTAGTAAGAGCATTTTCTATTTTGTATTTTACAAGGACTAAGAGATTTCACAAATACTCATAGTAACCAGTCAGTTTCAAACTCTAGATGGAGAGGTTACATTTTTAAAGCGCAAATGAAAATATGCTATAGGATGTAGGAATGCTGTAATACCAGCAAAAATGTTGGGAGAAGAGGGGAGTCATTAAAAGGAAGTTCCTTCATAGCACCCGCCTCAGAACTCCAAGACTATTATCATCACAAATCAATACGGTACTGAGATACCATACAAGCACCATTGACTTTAACAACTATTTTTAGCCATTGGTTTAGTTCACCTGATCAAATAGGGCATTCTCTTTGTTTACCTGCTTTGAAAATTAGTAAGACCACTTTCATTCCATCCCCACCTAACAAACACTAAGTACATTGGGCTAATGTTAACATAAATGCAGCTTTCACTAAGTGCAAAATATCAACCTTAATGAAAACAACAATTCCAAGAATACCATTAATTTTTAATGCTCGTGGACATCAGTAAATGCTTCAATACTACATTCTGTTTATAATCTAGGAGATATAAAGTCCTATCACACACACCAGAGCTTCCAACTTGGGATGAAGCCATTCATCATCGCAACTTTGTTTATGGCTTTCTGTTCATTTAGCAACAATCTCACCATTGCTATTGGCCATCTAACATGCTCTTAACACTTTGCATAACCTAAGAAGCTCCATATATCAACCATATCACAAAATTCCACTCCATGCCATTCCTCGAAGATGCTGTCATTGTGCCTATCTCCTAATAATTCCCAAACACCAATGTTCTTTTACCCCTAGGAGAAATGTAGCAATATTTGTAGGCTACAGAGATAGTAAATACACAAATCTCAGACACCTTGAATTTGGGGCCTCCTTTAGTACCAATCTTCAAAAACTTCAAAAATTGCTTTATAGATTACAGCATCCTTATCTGCAAAATGCATTTTTGGTGGTTGGGTGCTACAATCCACAGGTTTTTTTTTTTCCATCCCTGAAATTCTGGTTCTCAAACTCCAACCAGGTTAGTAAATACAGTAAAATTCAGATTTCCTCATCTCATCTAATGTGATTGTCAGGATTTAAATTTTAAAATAAGGACAAACGTTTATCCAGCCAAGTGCAAACTGCATAGAAGGAACTGGAGTTAATCGGTTGAGTGGTGTGCTTTATTTTCATTTTTAATGTATACTTGGACACTGATTCAAATTTAAATTTCACACTTACTGACAAAGCAGTTAATAAAATGCTCATGGATTTATAAAAAGTTGACTTCACTTAGGGAAATGATAATGCTGCACATTAGTGGGCAGTGAAATTGGGGTCACAATCCTTACAGACCCACCTTTTACATGGTATCACTGCAACTATCTGAAGGGACATGCTGCCATTTCAGTCACTATAGCCTAGCATTTTCTTTGACATCACTGCAAAATGTTTTCTCAAAAACCGGGCCGGGCGCGGGGGCTCACGCCTGTAATCCTAGCACTCTGGGAGGCCCAGGCAGGTGGATTGCTCAAGGTCAGGAGTTTGAAACCAGCCAGAGCAAGAGCGAGACCTCGTCTCTACTAAAAATAGAAAGAAATTAATTGGCCAACTAAAAATA
>CAUYRT010099528.1:0-34962 GCA_963574885.1 Lepilemur ruficaudatus | reverse complement strand
TTATATTCTTACAATAAAGCAAGCTAGAGAAAAGGAAATATTATTAAGAAAGTCATAAGGAAAATGCATTTACTATTCATTAAGTGGAAGTGGATCATCATACACAGGTCTTCAGCCTTCCTCATCGCCTTCATATTTAGTAAGCCGAGGAGGAAGGGGAGGGGCTGGTCTTGCTGTCTCTGGGGTGGCAGAGGCAGAAGAAAATCCAGGTGTAAGTGGACCGTGAAGTTCAAGCCTGTGTTGTTTGAGGGTCAACGGTACAGACTCGCCAATCCCCTCGTCCCTCAGGTGGGATGTAGCGAAGGCATGTGTTCTGCTTGGCTCCCAGTTTCCTTGGCAGGATTAAGCTCCAGTTGCCCACAGAGGGAGCTGCCTGTCCTTTCTCATCTCACTCTCTCACTCCCCTCGACTCCCCCATTTGCACTCAAATCCTTGTTTCTGGGGATGCTTCTGGAGAAATCCAAATCAAGAACCCTAACTCCTACCAGCTGTGAGACCTTGAGCACATCACTTAAACGCTCTGTGCCTCAGTGTCCTCATCTGTAAATGGAAAATAGTTGTACTTACAGAATTGTGTTATGAGGATCAGATAAGATGAGCTTGGAAACGTGCCTGATATATAGAAAATACTGTAAATATTATCTCTGATTATTCTCAAGGGATAGAAGAGGACCCAAGGTCCTCTTCTATATGCTACAGCTTCAAAAAATGTTTGCCGGTTGAAGCATAGTAAATCTCTGGGGAGGAAGGAAGCCTTTCTGTTAAGCCTTTTCATTCCATGTTCGTTAGGTCTCCTGGTTGCCAAGAACGCACTCAAGCTAACACAGGCAAGGAGTCTTGTTGCAAGGCTATGACTGCGTGAACAGAGACAGACATCTCTAGGGAACTGAAGAACAACCAGCCAGCCAGACTGCACCAAAGCAGGAGCATAATTGGGAAATATGAAGGTGGCTTAAATCTGAGAGCAACTCTAGTGGTTGGATTATCTTGTCACTCCCTGAGCTGCAGAATGTTTTTGTTATCTTCCTTCTAGAGATCTATTGCTAACACAGCTCACTTGTTCTGTCTGTCTCGCCTCTCTCTGTGCAACTTTCTGATTCCATTGAGGTCTCTGAGTTTCCAATCCCATCTCTTCCCCCTATGGGCTCTGAACTAACATCGTAGGAGTTCAATAGGGATAAAGATACCAGTTTCAGAGGTGGTAAAGTTGAGCTGAAGAACACAGCATAGATTCATGACCGGAGGCAAGAACTCCACTCCGTCCTTCCTAGTCTGGATCTCAGAGCAGAGGTCTGAGCCAAGGGTATGAGCTGCCCCACACCAGCTGAGCAAGAAGAGACCAGAGGGGGTATGGAGAGCAGGTCATCCTTACAACACAGAAGCAAGAGCCGAGAATGGATGTTCCTCACAGCAGGGCAACTCTCAAACCAGAGCTTGGAGAAGAGACTTAGCCAGTCACGTTCAGTTGCTGTCCCTGGCTTCACCAACAGATCATCTATTTACCCCCGCTGAGCACAGTGAGGAAAAGAAACACCAATGCCTTCCCCAGTATTTCCGGAAGAGTAGTAATAGTTACTTTAATGGGCCATGGTAGACTAGGCAGGAGAGAGGGGGAATGTTTTCTCCTGCACCTACTAACTGACCAACGTTGCCATCTCTCTAGTTCAAATTCCCAAGAGAGATGAGCTGATGGGCCCAGACACTCACCTCCATCCCTGTTTGAACAGAGTTACCATCAAAGGCCAACGCCTAGGCCATTGGCCAGCCCACCCCTTGGAACCCCTTGTTTACTGTCTGCTCCCATTCCCTTCTAGAATGTTCCTGAAGGACAGGAACCTTGTCTGATATGGTCACTGCTATATCCCAAGCGTCTAGAATGGCCCATGGCTCCGAGTAGGAGCCAGATAAATACGTACTGAGCACATGACTGAATGATTGATGAATGTCGTGAATAAATGAGTGAATGAACATGCCTGACAAGTTTATGAGGATCCCTGTTCAAATCGCTGGAGACTCTCTTCTATTGCCTGGACCAACTCAGCCCCAGCCCCACACTTGCACAGCCCGCTGGGCAAAGTCACAAGACCCCTCTTACCTAGAAGGCAGTTGAATGGGCTTCAACCGCGGCATCATGCTCCTCACCCCTGTCAAAGCAACTTAACCAAGTATCCCTTCCAAACATGTCCTGGAATCTTCCTGAGAGACATTCTGGCCAACACAATTCTGTCTTATTTTATTTCCAGTGATATTTTGGCCCCTCTTGAAACTGGACCACTGCCCTGATTACCTGCTTGTTAATCCAACTCTGTCTGCACCAGTATCCTTGATTAACGCATTTTCTCATAGACAATAAACTTTCCCTCCAACTCACCCACCAGGGCATTATTTAACAGAAACCTAAACCCAGCATGCTAATGAAAACAGCTCTTGCAAATAATCCTTTAAAGAGATTCTAAGTACCCAGCTGCTAATAAACTGATGCAAATTAATGACCTTTTGGAGGCTTCTAAACACCCACAACATCCCTGGCCTCCTGATTTTTTTTTTTTTTTTTTTTTTTTTTTACCCAGAATGGAATAGGGACACAGCTACAGCTTGTTGGAAGCACCAAGACAAATCAGTCCCTTCAGGAGATTCAAGTTTCATCACTGCTGGGCCCAATTCAGTGTTATAAGGAGACAGTGACCTGGGGAGCTTTGAAGAACAAGGGCCTCAGGGATGCCAAGAAAGATAGATAGGGATGCCCCCCATAAAGGGACTCTTTCTTATCTTCTTTGGCATTGGTCACAGAGTCTGAGCAGCTTAAAGCATGAACCTGGGATGAGCTGTACTTATGAATAAGACCTACGGGGTCTTATCATGAAAATCAGACATAATATGTGACAAGTGTCAGTACATAGTAGGTGCTCAATAAACGGTAAATGTTATGACACAAATCACACATTAAGGCCTGTAACGGGCAGGGAATTAGGGAGAGGGGCTTCTCAGCCCAAGACATTGGTATCTTGGCATCAAAGGACTTTCTGCACTCAAAGTGGAGGCTTTACGGCTATGAGTTTTTCATCTCCTGGATATGCTTTTAAGGGCCTCTAAGACCAAAAGGGCCAACTTAAGATGGTCCTAGGATAGGTCACTGGTTGAGACGTCACAGCAAGGACTCCACTCAAGGGAGCTCCCATCAGGGTGAACATCTCAAAGCCTGTGGGGCTGACCAGACCAGAAGATCCTTTTCTTGCATTCCTCTTCCAACTCAGTTTTCAAACTCCCCATGCCTTCCCACATCCCTGTTCCCTGATTCTCAGTTTTAGGCTCACCTCTTCCAGGAAGCCTTCCTAGGCTTTGGCAAGCTACATGCTCTTTTCCTCATTTCTGTATCCCTATGACATGCACCATCTGCATCAAATATTTTACCTGCCTCCCCCTTTTGTTCCATTATGTCTCACTGGTTTCAGGTACGGGAGATTTTGGAGCTTCCTTGAGGGTTGAGACTCTGGCCCACATGCCTCAGTATCCCCCTTAGCAATGTTTCCTAGTCTAGTGTTTCTCATTATAACATGCACACAAATCCCCTGGAGATCCTTGTTGGCATGTAGATTCTGATTCTGTAGGTCTTGGGTAGGGCCTAAGATTCTGTATTTCTAACAAGCTTCAGGTGATGTCGATGCTATTTTGAGCTGCAAGGATCTAGGGCATCTTATACAACACAGTTTCTTCAAGGTTTTAATGTGTTACATATTTTAAAAGATAGAGAGTTTGCTCCAGGACTCCTCAGAGCCTTTCATAACATCATGAATCTCCAAGAGGGGGCTTTGGTGTGCACCATCTCCCAGCGGAAACCTTTATTTAAGGGACTGCCCTACGGCACTGATCTCATTATCAGACACATAACAATAGCTAATAACAAGAGCAAACATGTATTGCATCCTTACTATGGGCCAAGGATTTTACCCGTATCATCTCATTTAATCATTCCACTTAACCCCAAGATGTAAGCACTATGGGGATCCCCATTTTAGGGGAAGAAATGGAAGCTAAGAGGGGTTAAGCCACTTGCCCAAGTATGTGTGGTACAGTCAAGACTGGAACCCCATCTGTTTGCTCCAAGGTCCTCCTTTTTAACCACACCACTTGACTTATAAGCCTTGGCCCGGAGGCCTTCCTTCTGCCGTAAGTTCTGGCTAGGAGACCTAACTTGGTGAGGGCAGATCCCTGTTTCAACCGCAATCAGTTTTAGTCTAGGTACTCTTTTGCATTCCTTGTTTCAGTGACTCAACCACCTAAGAGTCTTGGATCAGCTTCTCTGCAATTCTCTTGGCCTTCACCTCATCATTGCAAGATGGCTGCTGCTGCTCCTGACATCCCAAAAGGACAGCTTAAGGGTTTCCTCTTTCTCTGTGGCTCCTTCTCTGACCTCTTTACACTACCAAGCAAAACTGCTCACTTTGCAGTACAGCACAGTGATTTATGCACATGGATTGGGAGATTAAACTAGATACAATTCACTGGAGACACACCGTTCTTAAGAGAATTATATTTGAAAAAACAGTGATCTTAACACACTGACTGCCACACTAGAAACAAATTTGTTTTCCTTGGAGCCATGGAGTTTTATTACAAAAATAGAATAAAAACTTCAAAACAAAATGATCCTTTCTAATTTAATGAAAAATTTGTTATTTTTTATTGTTTTCTGTGCATGAGTTACATGTAACTTGAAAAATAGTTCTCATAGCTCCCAAGGTGAAGAGACATGCGAGTTATATATCTTCATGAGGCCCTGGAGTCAAAACTAGCCTGAGTTAAATACCACTCACATGGCAGTTAACATGTTAAACTGAAAGGAACAGAGAGTACAGAATGGTAAGAGACCTTTAGATCACTAAATTTCTAAAGCAGGAGGCAGACTGAGAAGACTACTCAGTGAAAACACATACCACCTTTCATTTAAAAGGAAGAATAACTCAGAGGGTAGAACCAAGAGCCCAGAAAGTAGAGCCAGCTGTCATGGAGAATTATTCGCAGGCCTTCAGTGTGAATCAAAGACCTGTCAATCTGCATCTAGCTGGATTTAAGAATTTCTATGGACCAGTGACTCCTGCATGCCTCATATTTTCCTCTTTGTAAACAGGAATGTCTGTAGCAGTTGTTCTATACCTGTCCCTCCATCGTAGCAGAAAACATTTTGTCTCCAGATCCTGGCTCAGCCACTTGGTATCGTGGGCACCTTCAACCACAAGCCTCAATTTCTTTGGCTGTGAAATGGGGACAATGATAGTGCCTTCCTATATCCCATATTGTTATGAACACTCAATAAGATGATGCATGTAAACACTCCACACAGTGCCTGACACGTGGTAGGCAGCATTCAGTAAATGGCTCTATTATTATTTTTCATTATTCTCCAATTTGTACTCTGAACATACTCTTAGTATATAAGACCTACCATTCTGCACTGGTTGTCTGTCCAGTTAGGCTCTGAGTTATTAAGGGTAGAAAAGATATTCATGTTTTTATCTTCAACAAACATAAATGTCCTGGCATATGGACAATGCTCAATAAGTGTTTGTTGAATGAATGAGTGTATACCTAAGATTCTGCATTCCATTCTGTTGGCTTTTGGTACTTGGATGCCCTGGTTTTCCCCCCTGGATGTTGTTGTGGAAGATTATTTGAGAAAGCCAGGGGTCCTTCCTACCAACCATGCTAACCACACAATTCTGATCCTCTGTGGCGGTGAAGAGCTCCGAAGGCAGTTGCGACAACAGGAAGCTGTCGTGGCTAGGAATGAGGAGCTCCTCCCCATTTGGAGACATCAGAGCTCCAGAAGCACAAGAAACCCAGCTCTCCTCGAGCCACTTCCCTCTCCCTCTGCCGACCACCCTTCTCCCAGCTCTGTGTTACAGGAAGATGAAGTTCAGGGACCTGGGATCTGTCTTGTGGCCACACACAGTTGAAGGCAAAACAGGATGTAAATATAAAGATGGATTTCTCCGCCCTCCTTCAGTGCTTCATGAAACATTACATTTGGCTAATTTAGGAAGTATATCAAAATAATAGATACTCATCTGCACGAGATTAATTAGGAAAACTGTCCTGAAGTGGCCATGGTGACTAAGATGACCTATGACCTCATTCAGAGCTAGGGTCCTTAAGAAGCATCAACAACAGTCTAACCTGGGATGGCAAATTCTTAGCATAAATGCTGCTGCTCACCCATGGCAGACATCACTAATCAATTACAACACAATCTCACCCCAGACACAGCCTCAAATGTTTCTTCATTGCTCCGCTGATTGGAGCAAGTCACTACTAATTGATTGGGGGTGCCATGCGAGATTAAACCCAGTTTTCAAACTTGACCTAGATGGTTACACTACCTGTGTGATCTTCATGATTATAATCTCCTTAGTTCCTCTTTGTGTCTCCAACAAGGTGATCGTAATAGCATCCGATGTCATCACGGGGCATCATGTCATATGTTGTATCTTATATCGCTTTGCCTCTGTAGGACCCTCTTACTTTTCTAAATAGCACTTTGGTGGGACATAGTATTAATACGAAACAGTCCAATGAAATCTGTGTTTTCTATAAGGATATCATTGAGGATATCATTATTACTTTATACAGTGTCTTCTCTATGAGGCTCTGGGAGGGAAAAAAAATGCTTCCTGGTCTTATAATCAACAATAGATGTGTCTCCTCTGAGCCACCCAGAGATTTTTTTTAACATTCCTTATAAACTCTATGCATTCTTTAACTGACACGTTTCCCTCTTTGCATTGGCTGCAGGACATTCACAAACCAGGATAGTGCTATTTTCCGTGTAACTCATGTATTAATCTCTCTCTGGAGTCTATCTTATTTTTCTGGATTGTTTCCGTTCTTTGTCTTATTTATCTTAATTTTCATTTATTTTATTCTGTTGCTTTTCATGCATCCCTGTAAGCCACCCTGAATATTGTGGGAACTAAGAGTTGGTATAAGTAAATAGATAACTAATATCCTGATGAATGTGAAACATTATTCAGGCTCTTCAGTATGAAATTCATGTGCAAATGTTGGGCTTAGGGGTGCACCAGACTTTGTTTACTTGGGGAGGGAACACATAAAACCATATTTCTCTCACTTTAAGCTTCCATCCTTGTTCCTCTTAATCTGAAGAACCTAAGAAACACAGATGGGAGGGAGGGGGTGTCTCCACTTCTCTGCTTCATATACACTCTTACAGAATTGAGATCACCTGATAGCATCCTAAATCTGCTTGCCACGAGGCACACAGTTTAGCCTTAATACCAAATGCTCAGGGATACGTAAAGTGACAAGATGAAAGAATAGTTACCCCCATAGTTACAGACCTCTATCGCCTAAATTACTTGTCGAAGTCACTATGGTTTGAAGTTAAACGTGTAGACTTTGGAGTCATACAGAGCTCCATTTAAATCTCCATTCTTCCATTCAAAAATATATTTAACCTCTTTCATAAGCCCCAGATTGTTCTTCTGTAAAATGCCTATCTATTAATACTGGGGTTGTTGGTCAGCTTAAGTGAGACAATATATGAAAAGCATTTAGCACAATGCTTGGCCACATGGTGAATGCTTAATAAATGATAGCTCTCACTTTATAGCTTTTATTACCCTTGTCCCCCTTAACCTTATAAATTAAAGGCTCTAATGTGGTTTATTACATCTGCACTAGCATCTAGCGAAGGGTCAAGTACGTAATGAGTATTTAATATCTGGTTGCTGAATATGTGGAAGATTGTGTCCCTGGAGGCATTAACTATCACTGTACTTACCACACAGTGTAATATTTCATTATACTATACTACTTCCTCCTTCCTAGTGGCCTCTCTTCACCTTGTGCCAATTGCATTCATAGCACCCTCTGCTGGTTGTTAGTAGCAATGAATAAGCCCCCTCCCCTCCCAGACTCAGCATGAGATTTGCTCTGGAGGAAAAGAAAACAGGCCTGGTGCTGGTGGCTCACGCCTATAATCCTAGCACTCTGGGAGGCCGAAGCGGGAGGATCCATTGAGGTTAGGAGTTCCAGACCAGCCTGAGTAAGAGCGAGACCCCGTCTCTACTAAAAATAGAAAAAAAATTAGCCAGGCACAGTGGTACGCTCCTGTAGTTCCAGCTACTCAGGAGGCTGAGGCAGGAGAATCCCCTGAGCCCAGGAGTTTGAGGTTGCAGTGAGAATGATGATACCTCTGCACTGCAGCCAGGGGTGAGAGAGTGAGGCCCTATCTCAGAAAAGACAAAAAGAGAAAGAAAAGAAAACAGACATGTACTGAGTGCCTGCTGTGTGCCAGCAAATGTCTTGGACATGTCCATCATCTGCACATGAAATTGTGTGGTTGGTGACTGAACAGACACATGATCCCGCATCAGGTCAATTCCCCTCCCTGTGTGTAAATTCTACAGCCCGGGCATCTAACAATCTATATTCTTTTCCAGGTCAAATGAAATAACAGGAGGATTAAAAATGTGTCTCAGAAATCCATAGACAGAGCCCAAGAAGGCAGCAACAGGGAGAGTCCTGGTTAATTTCAAGATGCCAAACAGACAGCTTTCCATCAATTTCCAGGACCTCATTTCCCCCCCTTCATTCTCAGAATTGATGTTTATGTTTCCACCAGGATAGAGACCAATTCTCCTTGGCATCCTTCGTCAGAAAGAATCAGAAATTTTCCACCTGGGATGCTACAAATTGCATTTCTCAACACAGTTCTGGAATACAGGGTATGACCAGCATAGCTAATGCTAAGTGATCAAACTCAGGCGCTCTAACTTTGTAACAACCATCATCAGGCAGTTGGAGTTTCAATCAAAGCATGGAGCCTCTCTCGTCCTCCCAGATTCAAAGAGCAAGAGCACATCAATCTGCAAGCCGGTCCCCAGGGAAATTGTGACATGAAGAGAGGCTGGGTGAAGGCTCTGCCAGTTCCACCTGTGTGAGCTTGGGCATATTGCTATATTGCTCTGAGCCTCAGTTTACCCACTTTTGAAATGCAAATTGAGGCAGAAACTCATTCAGAGGACTATTTGGAGGATTAAATAATGCCCAGGAAGCACTTAGCACAGTGCCTGGCTCATGGGAAGCACACAGTAAATTTTAGCTAAGCTGTAATAAGCAGGTTGGTGTTTGTTCTCCTTTTTAAAGAATCTCTCTCACTCCACACCCAACTTAAACCCTCGGCAGCCATGTTTATCCTATCTGAACCCCACCTCCTACCCACGTTCCCAGCCAATGGTGGCGAGACAGTGGAGGACGTCACCCGAGGTGGGCCAATCAGACTCTCCCTCCCAAGAACCTGGGTGGGACTGGTCGGACTCTTCTGTTTGAACTGAGGACGCAAACTCAGGAGGCAGCAGGATGCCATCCTCCACCGTGTAACCACGGCAGAAGGGAGAGGGTCTGTGGAGAAAGGTCTCTGCAGGTCTTCAGCTACTGAGAGGGAGAGAGACTTTAAGTACTTGTCTCAGTTCCAGACCATTTCTGGTTCACAGTTCCAGGGTCATGGAAAGTCCTGGATGCATCTGTTCCCCATAAGCTTCCTGAGACAGCCCCACTCTTTGCTCAAGCTTGTCTGCCGAGATTTCTCCTACTTGGGGAAAAGAGTTCTGAGACCAAAGCAATGAGATTTCCAGGCCCAATCTCTTTTCTTGAGAATACAGTATTCCCTGGGATCCAATGAGAGTTTCTACAAGAAAGGATAGGAAAAAGAGGAAAAAATAGCATATAATGAGCCCCTCTCCTGAGTGCCCTCCCACATCACTATCTGGAAGTCAATTAACTGTACAAGATAAGGACGATCTTAACCACCCCACACGTGCTACCACAACTCAACAAAGAGGACGCCGGAGTTGGGAGACCAGATAGAAATCCTGCTCGGTCACTGTGTGACTCAGGCGGACCCCTTTCCATCAGAGCCTCAGTTCTCTCAACTGTACAATGGGAATAATAATAGCTTCCCAGGAGAAGAATGTAAGGATAACAGGAAATTTATTCTTTCATGCAATAAACATTTATGGAGCTTCTACTATGTGCCAGGCACCATTCTGGGCTCATGGGGTATATCAGTGAGCAAAAGAGTTCAAGATTCTTCTCCCTGAGTTGCTTGCTAAGAAGGAGACAAACAATAATCCCAATAAGTGAGTAGATTATTTAGTATTTAAAAAGTGATCAATGTTATGGAAAAACAGTAAGGCAGAACAGGGGCTGGAGGGTCAGGGGTGCCTGGGCAGAGCCGGAGAGGGGTGTGGGCTGAGGTTGCCACAGGTTGGGCTATGAAGGGGGTCAGGATGGGTCTTCCTTGCAAAGGTGAGCTCTGAGCACAAGCTTGAAGGAGGTGAGGGAGTGTGGGAAACAAATGTGTAAGGAAGGAATGTTCGAGGCAGAAAGAACAGCTGGAGCAAAGCCCAAGGCAAAAACTGGAAATATAAGATCCTGTTAAACATTTTCTGCAATGAAATTCTGAAGAAGTCCTTGAGCCCAAACCAAAAGCTCCCATGAAGTTTATTGTCCCAAAGCAAAAGTTCTCAATGGAGATGATGCTGCCCCCTAGGGAGAGATCTGGAAAATTGTGGGCTATTTCACTTGTCACTAGGTCTGGGGTATGCAACACAGCCACATAAATATCCTGCCCAACAAATTTCATAATCATCTAAATCTAACTCCTTTACAAACTAAAACAAAAATTTTTTTGCATGATTTAAGTAGACATGAAGTTTGTGTGGTTTTTTGGGGTGGGGACTGTTGTTGGATTTTTTTTTTTTTTTTTTTAAGAGATGAAGTTGTCATTATCTTGCCCAGAAGGGTTTCAAACTCCTGGGCTCAAGCGATCCTCCCTCCTCCCCTCCTAAGTAGCTGGGACTACAGGAATGAGCCACCGCACCCGGCTGATGTTGAGTTTTAAAGAACCACAACTACTAAATTGACCAAAGGTTATTCTATACTTTACGAACTTTAACAAAAGTTGTGCACTGTTGCAGAAAGCCAGGTCATTGATGGTAGCACTGCGCATATTTTTTTGTAGGTGACACAACACATCTGTACAAGTTTGTCTTCATAGTTGCAGCTGTCACAGCCATTATATATAGAAGCAATTATCCGGCTGAATCATTACGTTTTATAGTACAGTCATATGCAATCATTTACATATTGAAATACTGTATGTAGGTACTATCTTATTATAGACTCCTTTCACTTTATACTCTACTATAATACGGTTAGTACATTATATTGATTTTTTAAAGTTATGTACATATATATAGATTATATTATCTGTGAAATTCATTTCTGGATGGTGCAGAGCATGTTATAAAACTTTTTCTTTTATAAAAAGGAGCATTGAAAAGTAGTTGGGGAGTGGAATTAGGGGTCTCAATAGGGGAAAGGAATTCCTCTAAAACTGATTTATGTGATTAACTATACACCTCGGTAAATTCACTGAAAATCATTTAATTGTACACTTAAAATGGAGTAAAGGCATGATACGTAAAGTATACTTCAATAAAGAAAAAAAAAGGAGCATTGAGTCTAAGGACTAATGTCATCTACACGCTGTTGAAAATATGCCCTGTAGATTTGGAAACAGTTATTGCCCAGTCTCCCCATATTTCAAGAGAAACTGGGCATTCATGTATTTATACACAAGCTCTTGAATGTTTTTAAAAAATCTGAAGACTGGTTTTAAAATATGTATCTACACATTATTTAGACCAAATAATTCCATCTTCTCACTAGATGAAGCCAGACTGTGATCTCAGCTTTAAAACTAGGTGTGTTTGACAGAGCAATCCAGGGAGGTGTGTGAACCTCTCCAGTATGTAATTGTTCAAGCTGCCATTTGTTAAATGTGTGCAGCCTATTGTGCAGTTTTGTACATATTATCATGCTGTATTTCACAAGAAGCCTTTAAGATCAGTAGTGTCCCTGTCGCAGATGAGAAAACTGAGGCTTGGAGAGGTGAGGTGACTTGGCTCAAGAAGCGATGCCAAGATTGCCAACCAACTCTAGAGTCTTACTATTCATCACAGTAATTACTGCCAAAAGCATTCTAGTGCCTACTGTTTGCCTGACCGAATGCACAAAATGCATTACAAATATTCTCTTGTCTAATCATCACTATCTCCACGTTTTGAGGCATATATGTTTATTTATTTATCTCCACTTTATAGATGATGAAGCTGAGGCCTCAGAGAGAAGTGCTTGCTCAAGTCCTGTAGCCAGAAGTGCCAGAGTAACCTGAGTAATCCCATCCAGATCTGGCTGATTCCAAAGCTCATATGAGCAATGACAATTGTGATATTGCCCCTCAAGGGAAGAAAGAGGAAATAAATAAGTAAGCCCCTTCTATGACAAGTGCTTTGTTCACTGCCTCTACGTCAGAGATTGTCAGCCTTGACTACACATTAGAATCACCTGCAAGCTTTAGAAAATATTGCTGGCTGGGTCTCACACTCAAAAAGTCTCATTTCATTGGTCTGAGGTATGACTTGGGCACCAGGATTTGTAAAAGATCCTCTAGATGATTCCAATAATTGGTTTGACTTCCCTCCACCAACTACCTGGGCCAAGTTAATGGTTCTCAACTCTTTTTTAACAATGTGCTGGAATCACCTGGGGGGTTTTCTTTCCTGGTTGCAGATGCCAGACCCCAACTCCAAAGACTTCTTTCCAACTGGTCTGGGAAAGGGCCCACCCAGGGATGAAGCAGCTTCCCGGGTGATTCTAATATAAAGCCAAAGTCGCCAACCACTAAACCACTGTATATTCTAATAGACAGCCAAGGTTGCCAACCGCTAAACCAGGCAAAAACTAATATCCTATTTTGCTTAGGAGGTAGCTAAGGCTCAGAGAGGTGAAGTCACTTACTCAAGGTCACACACCTAGTAAATTTTGTTCTAGCCACTATTCTAGAATAGCATGAAAACTGAAAAACCTTTTTCCTTATCACTAAATGCTGGTCGTTGCTGAGCAGTTAAAATTTTGATAACTACTGGGAACTGAGCCCCTTTTTTAAAAAATAGCTCCTGTATTATGCCCTTCACGTGGTTATACCCTCCAACTTCTTTATCTGCTGTACCAGTTCTCTGTTGCTGCTATAACAGATGACCAGAAACTTCGTGGCATAACAACACAAATATATTTACCTATGGTTCTGAAGATCATTAGTCCTAAAGAGGTCTCGGTGGGTTAAAAGTCTTCCTTTCTGGAGACTTTAGGGAAGAATCCATTTTCTTGCTTTTTCCTCTTCTAGAGTCTGCCCCATTCCATGGCTCACAGCCCTTTCCTCCATCTTCAAAGCCAGCGGCGGTAGAACAAGCCTCTCCTATACTGCATCACTCTGACTCTTCGTCCTCTCTTCCACATTTAAAGATCTCGTGATTATATTGGGCCCAGCTGGAAACTCCAGGCTACTCTCTCTATCTTAAAGTCAGCTAATTAGCAAACTTAATTCCAACAGCTACCTTAATTCCCCTTTGCCAGGTAATGTAACATATCCACAGGTTCCAGGGATTAGGATGTGGGCGTCTTGGGGAGGCCGTCATTCTGCATACCACACCTGCTTTCTGTTCCACTCAAAGCAGAGAAATCAGCCAACCCCAGTCCCCGGGAGCAATGTGTCTTGCTCTGACTGAAAGCATCAAGGAAACAGCCCAGTAAGTGGGGTGAAAGTTAGTAAAATTGTTTGGCATCACACAGATCTCATTTTCCACTGTTTGGTCATCCACGTGGCATTATTGGCCTAATTATGATTTTTGACACAGCTTAGCCAACCACTGTCAAGTAACCAAGCAAACTTACACCAAGGAGAAGAAAAAGAGACAACTTCCTGTCAAGCCAGAGAATGAGAGGCTCTTAAGTATGGCCCTTAAAGGCCACCATAGTCCAACCCATCATCTGATGTTAGCCCCTCTCTCTAAGTAGTTATCTTCCTTGTACTTGGTTCCTCCTGGGACAGGGAGCTCATTAGCTTTTAAGCAGCTCATTGTACTTTTTAACTGCTCTGACTTTTCAAAAGGGTTTTCTTACTGACTACACTGCTGAGAATTTTGCAATAGGTCTGTTTGCACTGACACAGAAAAAATCTCCAACATGAATTATTAAGGGCAAAAAGCAAGTGAAGGGCTATATCCCTAGCATGATCTAATTAGTATGCAAACCTAGGTGCATGCGTAATTGCAGAAGAGAAACTCTGGAATCATAAGAACAAATCAATGACAAAGTTTAACTTTAAGAAGGAGAGGGAAATTTAGAGGGAATAAGTGCATATTTTTCTGAGTTGTAATGATACATACCTCATAGGTTGTTGTGAGAATAAAATGAGATAAAGCAAGTAAAATATTTAATCTATAACCTGTCGTGTTATAGTAAATACTCAATAGATGTTAACTAATTTTTTATGATTTAAAAAATTTTTTAATTATTAATATTATGGGTACATAATAGTTGCATGTCTTTATAGGGTACATGCAATGTTTTGATACAGGCATACAATGTGAATTAATTGAATCAGGGTAATTGGGGTATCCATCACCTTAGACATTTAACATTTCTTTGCGTTAGGGACATTCCAAGATGTCCACTTCACCTGCAGACATTACATCCACTTTCCAAGCAGAAAAGGGGAAGAAAGACAGTTCCAGTTGTGTCTTTTCCCTTTTCCTGGAAGATGCCATGTTTCCCAGGAGCACTCAAAGCAGATTTTATTTCATTCCCATTGACCTCATTTGTGTCACTTCTAGCTGCAAAGGAGTCTAATAAAGTGAGGAACAAGACTGTCATAATTGACTTTGACTAGTCATGACTCATAGCCTAGCATTGGGTATACAACTGCCGGTAACAAAAATGGGGTTCTACTGTCAAGCGAGAAGGTGGGTTAGATATTGTGTGCACACCTGTCTATCACAGCTTCCATTTATGGAGCCTAAGTCTCTACCCCAAACATCCACTGTTGATCCTAGTTGTTATTTACAACAACCCATGCCTTATTCATAACTCCACTTGTAGGCTGCTTGTGGTATGATGTATAACTTATTTAAAATCTCATGGGGAACCCAGCAGGGTCAGAGCTGGGATTTACAGACTTCCACTTGTAGAGATGAGTGATATTCCTTTCCCCAAGTATTTATTTACAACCCACTGAAATACAAGACAGAGAAAGAAAAAAAAAAAAACTAGAATCCTATCCATAGTTGGGATGTTCAAACATCATATGAAAGGAAATGGAGCCAGCAATGGAAGTCCAGTTGTAGAGAGGGGTGGCTCAGGTCGGGAGGGAAATTTTATCATAAAAGGAAAAATGGACCAGCACTCAAGAGACTCAACCACAAAGTCTTCTGTAGGAGGACCAGGTGAGATACAACAGCTGGAACTTGAACTAAGCCAAATGAGGGGATATATGAGTGTAAGCATGTGTGCCCTGGGTAGAAAAGGGGCTCTAAGAAATACTGATGTGCCATTTCCTCAGATTAAGTGTAGGAAGGACAATACATCTTCTCACTTCACAACAGAGTGCTGAGCGACCATGGCCCTGTGAGAATTGAGGGCCCCGACAGCTGCCCAGAAGAGAGACTAAGAGCGCTGGTTCTAGAATCACGCGGCCTGGGTGCACGCCCCACCTCTACCATCTACTAGCTGTGTGACTTTGGGAAGGTTGCTTAACCTCTCTTTCATTAGTTTCTTCATCTGTAAAGTAGAAATAATAATAATATAGACCTCAAAATATTGTCAAGAGCATTAAATAAGGTAACATGTCCAAAAAGTGCCCGGCACTTAGGAAGCTCTTGCTGTCTGTTAGCTACTAGTATTATAGTGCAGAAGGGTCAAAACTACCAACGGTTACAGTGGCATCTCGGAACAGTCAACGCCAGCAGCAGTTAGTAGAAGCCAGAACTACTGATTCTAGAGTACACATGTAAGTAACCCTAATCAAACTCAAGTTCCCATGTGGCCCAGCCTGGAGCATCACAGAATTTAAAGAAACTCAGCCTAGCAACCAAAAGTATGCTCATCTAGTCTTTT
Source organism: Lepilemur ruficaudatus (assembly GCA_963574885.1). Taxonomy (NCBI): domain Eukaryota; kingdom Metazoa; phylum Chordata; class Mammalia; order Primates; family Lepilemuridae; genus Lepilemur; species Lepilemur ruficaudatus. The sequence continues at coordinate 18,927 of CAUYRT010099528.1, read as the reverse complement.
GCATCCCTTGCTCAGCGTTGAAGAGGGATCAAATTCAGGATCTACATCAACACTTCTTTAAAGCGGGTCCCCAACCCATAGTGAGTCGTGTAATTATTTCATTATATATTACAATGTAATAATAATAGAAAGTGCACAATAAATGTAATGCGCTTGAATCATCCCGAAACCATCCCCCGCCTCCTTCTCCAGTTTGTGGAAAAATTGGCTTCCGTGAAAACAGTCCCTGGTGGCAAAAAGGTTGGGGACGGCCGCTTGAAAGGACCCCTTTGTCTCGCTCGCCAACTCCCCCCACACCTCAACGTATTCCTCACCCCCAACTCTCCCCGAAACCTCCAAACCCTCCCGCCCATGAGTGTCTCACATAGTCTCTCCCTCTCATGTACCTCTCTGTTCTGTTTTCTCTCTGACAAGTCAGTGTACGATTTTTCAGAGGAAAATCCCACCATCCCTTCTCTGGTTCTTTATCCGCTGATTAGCGCATTGTCCTTTTGAGCCTGGGGTGGGGGAAAGGAAATGATACTAAATGGGCAATGCCAGAGATCATCACAAGAGAACCAGAAGTGGGGAAAATGTGATGGATCACAATACATCCATAAATTGTTGTCTCTGCGTTTTTATGTAAGGCACTTTTTTTTTCCTAACTCAGCCACTCGACAAGTATTTATTTGTGCCAGGCACAATTCTCGACACGGGGATATAGGGTGGTGACACACGGACCCTGCTTGTAGGCGCTCACTCTCGTCTCCTGCTGACTTATCCACCTCCCAGGACAGAGGATGCTCCAGGTCACCCAGGTCCCAGGCCAGGAGCAGACGCTCGGGCCCCTTGGAAAGTTCTCCGGAAGCCCCCTGCCGCAGGGTGGGATTCCAGTCTGGATGGCTGTTCCCTGCCACTGCTTAATAGTCTAGGAAAATGAAGACGCTGAGTTGACAGTGGCCTTGGCAGACTCAGTGAGAGATCCCAACACATTTATCACCAGCTCGGGAGCCACTGTTCAGCCTCACTGACCTGTAAAATCCACACTAAACTCAGGGCCGGCTCTGCAGCGTCTGAATTTGATTTAGACCCCAGTAAAGGCCCCTAAGGCCTGGTGCTGACAAATCACCATTTCCCAGGACTGTTCCACTTCACACGGAGGTTCGAAGAGTGCCAGAAGCCCGTGGAAGGAGCCAGACTTGCTTCACCTACTAGGCACAGATTCAAGGAGCCCCCAGGTTCCCCACCCCCCACCAAAACGCCTCCTCAACTTGGCTCTTCTCCCTCATAGCACCTCTCACATTTGGAATTATTAGATTAAACTCCATCTCCTCTGATGGAATATTAGCTCTGGGAGGGCAGGGGCCCTATCTGACGTGTTCGTGGCTGTTCCCCCGGTGTCAAGCCCAATGTGTGGCACATAGTAGGCACTCAATAAACATCTGTTGATTTCATCATACATGGTAACTCTTTCATGATATACCTCGAGAAAAACCCAAAAAATGTGATAATAATATTTAATCAACATTGACTCAGTATCAAGTAGAATGCTAAGTGATTTACATTCATTATCTTAAAGAAAGTCAGAGAGGCAAGATTTATATCCTGACTTAGCTATTTCCCAAATGCATAACTTTGAGCAAGCAATTTGAGCTCTCTTAGCCTCAATTTCCTAATCTGCAAGGGGGGTTAGCAATAATAATACCAAATTCATATGGTGCATGTGAAGGGCACAACATATGAGCAATTTTTTTTTTAAAAGAGCCCAGATCCCAGTAGCTTTCTAAATGGGAACTGCTCATGCCCATTAATCCAGAAATTCCATTTCCAGGAGTTTCTCCAATAGAAAACTTTGTGCAGGTGTGAAAAGATGACGTGCAAGAATGTTCGCCGTGTAGTATTCCACTGTATCAAGATGGAACCTGCGGGCTCTGCTGATGGGGCATGAGAGAGAGGAGTCGGGGCTTGTGTTTTGAGCCCCTGAAGGGACAAAGTCGCCATTAACTGAGATGCATGAGAGTAGCTGTGAGGTGCGTGCACAGGGAAGATCAGGAACTCGGTTTGGGACATGGTACATCTGACTTGCTCATTAGACATCCAAGTGTTGATGGTGAGCAAGCCTTGAAGTCATCACGCAATGAGGGAGAGTCACAGTAAGAGGAAGAGGTGATTGTGACAAGGCGGGGTAGTGGCACAGGAACGGGTGGCCAGAGAGTCAGAGCGGGGAGCGAGGAAGGATCAGAAAGCAGCTTGCTGTCGCAAGGACACCGACCTCACCTGCAGGCCCAAAAGCATGAGGCAGGTCCCCTAGAGAGGGCTCTAGGGGAAGCCAAGTTGGAGCAACAGGGAGAGAGGGTGTCCAGGGCAGAGATTGTAACGTGCCAGACTCCCAATTTTACAGAAGCCTCCTACTCCACCCTCTAAGCAGACGTCCTAACCCCCACCCGCAAAGGCACATCAGCAGCCCTCAATCTTGTGGTTTAAGGCTGTGACCCGGCATTAGCCATCCGATCCGTTTTCATTGCTGTTTATCCTCTTGTTTTTCTTATCATCTGCAAGGTAATCAACGGCGTTACGACAGCACGCCCTGTGACCGTGCCCCACACTCGCCAAGCTAGTCGACTCCTCCGTCTCCAGCACAACCTACAGTGCAGCCTTGACTCGACCTGAGTCCCAAAGGCACCTCTGCCACTAATGTAAGGTGTGACTTTCAGGATGTTCCTGCCCTTCTCTGACTTAGCACCTGCCTCTATAAAAGGGAGGAGAAGAGTGTAGATAAAGAAAGTGTGGGCTTTAGGATTGAGCACACTTCATATAGGAAATGAACATAAGTGGTTTGACCTGCCCGGCATCCACCGTTATCCATTCTGATAACAGTGTTCTGATTTATTTTATTCATTTATTTATTTATTTATTGGAGACAGAGTCTCACTCTGTTGCCCTGGCTAGAGTGCCGTGGCGTCAGCCTAGCTCACAGCAACCTCAACCTCCTGGACTCCAGAGATCCTCCTACCTCAGCCTCCCAAGTAGCTGGGACTACAGGCATGTGCCACCTTGCCCGGCTAAATTTTTTGATATATATTTTTAGTTGGCCAATTAATTTCTTTCTATTTTTAGTAGCGAGACAGGGGTCTCACTCTTGCTCAGGCTGGTTTCGAACTCCTGACCTTGAGCGATCCGCCCGCCTCGGCCTCCCAAGTATTCTGATTTCTTTAAGGGACACTCCCCTGTCCCACCACACACTCTCAGCCCTTGGGGTCCAGATAGAATTTATGACCTACCCCCCACACACACCAGATTGGCCAATCAGAATCACAATAATTTGTTTTGGGATGTTCAGTGACCTAATTAATGTCAATGGACATCAACCCTGGAACTTTTGTTGAGACCACTGGGAAAAGATGTTCATTTTCACTGGACGGCTCAGCTCATAGGCTATACGGCTGCCTCGGGCATAAGATTAGGGTCAAATTGTAAAGAGCCTTTCACACTATGCTGAGAAGTATGAAGGCTTTACCCTGAAGTTGAGAGCATGTCCATTTTTTTTCTGCCCAAGTATTTATAAACAGAAGAGAAGAACAAATTAGGTAACGTGTTCATTCTGAAGGGCTGAGCTCATGACTTCAACTGCAAAATTTCCCCAGCTACTCTTCACTTAGCTTGTATATTACACATGTACATATCCTTTAATTATTTGTTTTCATGTTTAATAAATTCTGCCCTCCAAAAAATCTTAAAATTCTTGGTCCCAGAAAGTTCTTCCTGTTTAACCTGTGGCTTTCTGGCTCTCCTAGTTCATTGTCCTGTATCTTTAGGGCTGCAGGTGCCCCAGTTTGAGAAATACGGCTTTAAATAAGAGGCAGTCACTGGAGGATTTTGCTGATAGTGTAGCCTGATCTTGACCGTACATTTGGAAGATAACTCTGGGCAATGATACCTTTTGACCATAATTTCCAGGGTCAGAGTTGCAGCAAATGTCCCTATAATCCCACATGAACCTTGACAAGAGGTCAAACCTGTGACCTCATTCTGGAATGTTCCAGTCTCCCCACTCATTCATGTCACAAGGCTCCTTCACACATCGAGTTGACCTTTCCAAAGGACACAAGAGTCCCTGCAGCTCCCATCAAGTTTTATTTCCCCATGGGGCTGCTCTGCCAGGAGATAACTGCATTCCTGCTAAATTGCTTTGATAAAGTTGATAGTGGGCCTCAGATTGCTGAGCTTTTCTGGAAGTTACGTTAAGGCTTTGAACTGAAATCTGTCTCAGCACTGATCTAATCCCCAGAAGAATCAACTTCCACTACTTCAGGGTCACCCTGAAATATTGTGGAATCCTTGTGGCATAGAGAAGTGATCTGTAACTGTTTGGGACGAGGGTCACAGACCCTTTTAAGAATCTGATGAAACTTCTGGGCTCCTCTAGGCAGAAAAATAAATGCCTTTTGCACAAAATGTTAGACACGATTTCAGGAGCATGGCAGACACTCCAAAAAACCCATTCTGAGATTAGGTAAAAACCTAAGGATGAGACTGCCAGAACTGGAAGAAATCATAGAAATAATCTGGCCCAGCTGGTCCACTGAATAGTAATGATAACAGTAATTATTATTATTACAAAACAAGTCTTCTATTAAGTGCTTGCTATGTGCTAGGCAACTGCTGAGACTTTACATGCATGGCATTAAATCCTCACGATAAGCCAGCGTGTTAGGTGTTGTTTCATCCCCACTTTACAGAGGAGGAATCTGAGGATCCTGGAGCTTAAGTCACTTGCCTGTGGACAGTGAGGAACGGAGTGGCAGAAGCCAGCTGACTCCTAGATCCATGCTCTCATCCACAGTGTATTGGTGCCTGCCATTCATGGTTGTTGTCACCCTTAGTAGAAAGAAACAGGAACCCAGTAAAGCTAACTTAAGCCCAAAGGAGGTTTAGTATAAGGAGGGATATCAGGGTGTCTTACAGAATCCATAGACAAGAAATTGGCAGGATTGGAGGAATCACCTGGGACTAGACATCAGTTTGCTATAGGAACCAAAGAGGAAAAAAAAAAAAAGCAATCCACCTGTTATGAGCTGAATGTTTTTGTCTCCCCAAAATTCAAACACTGAAGCCCTAACCCCCACTGTGACTGTATTGGAAAATAGGACCTGTGAGGAGGAGATAAAGGTTAAATTCAGTCATAACAGTGGGCCCCTGATCTTACCGTAGGGCTAGTTCCCTTATAAGAAGAGGAAGAGACACCAGAGCTCTCTGTCCACCTTGTGAGGACACACTGAGAAGGCGGCTGTCTGCAAGCCAGGAAGAGAGCCCTCACTGGGAGTTGAACCTCGCCAGGAACTTGACCTTGGACTTTTCAGCCTCCAAAAATGTGAGAAAATAAATTTCTGTTGTTTAAGCCACCCAGTCTATGGTATTAATATTTTTGCCATGACAGCTTAAGCAGGCTAAAACACCCTCTCCCTCCCTCTCTCCTTCCCCTTCCCAACAAAGAAAGAGAATCAACAAAGGGGAAGTTTAGGAACTGGAGTTCTCTAGCATGAAGGCTAGGTCACCAGCTGGAGATGGCCTCTCGGAGTCACATACCCAAAATGAGTGAAACACTGAAATTGCAAAGGTCTCAAACTCGGATGCCTAGGAGAGCCTGACAGGGAACAAAAGTGAGTGACGTGGGCTGGATGTGCACAAGAGGGGAGAGGTGGGGACCAAGAGCCCTTGCAAATGGCGCAGCCACTACTCAGCACCAGCCAGCCTTGCCATGCGGACACACAACTCAAATGCTAGCAGTTTGTGCCTTTCCGTTTTTTAAAAATAAACTGATAATCTGCATTTGCATGTGCAATCTCCAGATTTTTTAAACACTGCAAACTTGTGCAGTCCAAACTCAGCACACGCATGGACTCTTCCTAAACTGAGGGCAGCTAGTTTGTGGGATGTGTGTACAAAGCCCATTTAGAATCCCGCTGGGAGGGGGGCAGAAAGAGGGCCTGCTAAGGAATCACAAACCCAGGTTCAAATCCTGGTCCACCACTTCCTTGCTGTACTACTTAACAGGTCACTTAACCTCTCTGATCACCCTGAGATAATAGTCCTGCTGCTTCCAATACTTTTTCTAGTATAAATCACGCTGTATAAATCATGCCATACACACGTCATTTTGTATTGTGCAAGTTTCTCCATAGGATAAATTCCTAAAGAGGAAACTTCCATGTGTCTGTCGCGGGTTGGATTCTCCGGAACAGACGCCGAGATGGAGTTTGGGTTGCAAAACGTTTATTAGGAACATATGTCCACACAAGAACTTGTACATAAATGTTCATAGCAGCAGTATTCGTAATAGCCAAAAAGAGTGGAAATAACCCAAATATCCACCAACTTAGGAATGGATGAATAAAATGTAGTATATTCACACCATGACAGAATAGCATTCAACAATAAAAAAAAATGAACTACTGATAGTAACATGATGAACACTGAAAACATTATGCTAAATAAGATAAGACAGATGCAAAAGACCACATATTCTGTGAAATGTCCAGAACAGGCAAATCTTCAGCAATGATAGATTGGTGGTTGCCTAGGGCTGGAAGTTTGGGGGAAAATGAAAAGTGAATGTTAATGGGTATAGGGTTTCTTTTAGGGGTGACCAACTCTACAATTGATTGTGATGACAGTTGCACCATTCTATAAGCATACTAAAAACGATTTAATCGGATGCTATACATGAGTGGATTGCATGGTATATGCATTATATTTCAATAAAGTTATCCCAAAAAATGTTGAAGGGAAGGGGGAGGAAGCAGAATTGGGCAGAGAAGAAAAGTCCAAACAGTCAAGCTTTTATACCCCTGTCTCTCTCAGCAACTGTCCCCAAAGTGCATGACCTTGGGGGAGGGAGATCCCTGCAGCTGTCAAAGGAGCTGCCAGCCGAAGGCCATCTGCCGCCCACGCTGCCCACAGCTGGGCAGCAAGTCCTCCCTTAAAGGAGCAGGCTGGGGAGGCACCTCTCCACGTCGACTACATCAAGTCACAAGGCAAATTTAATTAATTTTGATAGATATGGCCACACCACGCTACCGTCGCTGTTCTCATTGTCATTCAGGAATTTCCCCAACCACCAGTAATACTCTCATAGCCGGCAGGTGGGATTCTGTGGAACAGCAGTGAGGCATAAATTTTAGAAGACCACACCGAGGAATACCTGAAACGCCACACAAGAAAGACTTCTCATTTTCTCCTGTAACGATCAGGGAACCCCAGTATGGTTGTGTTGTTTTTCTACAGAAAACTGACATGATGTGAAGCTGTATTTTGGAACAGTTTGTTCTTGTGACAGCATGCAAGGTGGACTGGAAAAGGAGACCCAGAAGACAGGGACACTCACTAGCAGACTATTGAAGCCACCTAGGGATGGGGTGGGCGGGGTGGGTGGTTGCCGTAGAAAGGAAAGGAAGAGACAGAAAGAAGTTTCAGTGCATGTGGAGGTGATTCGGACCGGGGTAAAGGGAGATGGCGACTCATTTCAGTGCAAGCCCAAGGGCAACGGGAGGACGCCCTGGCCCTATCCCACAATGACTCTGACCTCCTGAAAATCATCCCCATTCCCCCATGCCCCTCCATCTCCACCGTCACCAGCACCAGCTCTTGCTGGGATAATTCCAGCAGCCTTCTTACTGAGCTCAGAACACCCATTCTACCTTCCCGCAATCTAGTCTCCTTAGGGCAGCCAGAGGGACTTTCTTAAAGCTTAAATCAGATCCTGTCACTCCCAGGCTCAACCTCCTTCCACGGCCCTTACTGTCCTCAGAATGAAGTGCTACGTCTACAAGGGCCCCCATGACCCACACTTCCCCCCTCCCCAGCCTCATGTCCTTGTCGATCTTCCTTCACGTCTCTCAAAGTGTTCCCTTTTGCCTCAGGGCCCTCACACATGCTGTTCCTCTGTGTTCAACGTTCCATGGTCTCTAGGCTGCTCAGACGTAAACTGCAGGTGTTGGGTTAGGTGTTGCCTATTCCAGGAAACCTTCCATGCCAACCACCCCTCAAGATGGGATTAGGAGCCCGTGTCCGATTGTCTGCAAAGATGGCACCAACAATTCTCCCATCTCTGCACACACCCACGCTACGGAATCTATTTCTCCACCCCTTGGATTGAGCTGGCCGTGTGATGTCTCTGAGCAATGGAATGAGGCAGCAGTGATGTTCTGGGGTTTCAGAGTCCGGGCCTTAAGAGGCTTCCAAGCCTCTTCTGCTTTCACTCAGAAAAAAGCACAGCCACTGTGTGAAGAGGCCCAGGCTATCCATCACAGTTTGCAACCTAAGTCAGAGGTGACTACGTCTCCAAGAAAGTTCTCGCTACAGCTGAGAACTGTGGAAACACCTGGAAAATCAGGCCTCCATTCATATGTCTGTAAACCATGCACGTGTGGCAGGAGAAATCCAAGTTCTTCTCGCCCCATGGGCCTTTGAAACCCCGTTCCTCTCCCAGGTCTCATTTAGTCAGGACAGAAAACTAGGATAGGTTTGCCCCAGCACAAGGGGAGTCTGAGCTCAAGCCCAGCTCACGTCCTCTGGGACAGGCCACACCTCCACCGTCTCTTGGGGAATTCCACACCCTTGGTAGCACCCTGCCCTCAAAGACAGTGGGATCCTTATAGGTAAGAATTATACACATTATACTTTCATTTCTGCACCTCAGAACCTAGCACATTCTTAGCTCACATTAAATACTCAAGCAATTTTTGTATGAAATAGAAAGAAAAGAAAGAATGAGTTGTAGAGAAAGGGAGGAAAGGAATGGCCCTTTGGTGCCAACGGTGCAGTCTTGGAAAAGTTACCTAACTTTTCAAATGATCACAGACCTTCCTCATCTCTAAGATGGGCATAATGATGTCCTGATATCTAACATTTATTTCGTACTTACTACATGCCAAGCACAGGTCTAAACCTAATATCTCATTTAATCCTCATAGCCTACAAAATAGTTACTATTACTATTCACATTTTATTTATTTATTTTTGTTGTCCATGTTTGTCCTGCAAACTCCCTCCCACTTTGTTTCGTGTTGATCTTTTCAGTTCAGTTTTTTTTTTTTCAAATCCACATTTCACAGATGAGAAAACTAAAGCACAAAGTGTTTAAGTAGAATAACTTGCCCAAGATCAAACAGTTTGGAAACGGTGAAGTCAGGATTCAACCCCAGGCCTCTGCTAGCACACAGGGTGGTTCTAAGAACTCAACGGATGGGGGACTGTCAGGTGCCTGGCACTGGGCTCGTTAAGTGTGGACTGTTCTTAGCAGGAGGGGACGGAGGGAAGGAGGGAAAAGAGAGACAACAGCAGACCTAGCCTGTCTACTTTCTTTCTTGTGACTCTCCCTGTCCCCAGGTTCACAGAATTGGATTTATCATTAGCTAATGATCAGCCCTTTCATTTTATTTATTGTATTTTTTAAATACCATTGGATTGCTTGATAAAGTAATATCATGAACACCATGAACTCACTGTCCACACCAAGAACCTAAATGTTAGCAATAAATTCATCTACATTCACCTACCTGTGTGCTTCTCTCATCCCATCCCCTGCCTTTCTCTTAATGATAACCATGCTCCTAAATGTTGGATTAGTCATTCTACTGATTTTTTTCTTTAGTTTTTTTTTCATATATATATATGCTTAACAATAAATTGTTCCATCTTGCTTATTTATTTTTTGTTTGAGTTTTTTTTTGTTTGTTTTGTTTTGTTTTGGGATTTGTTTTGTTTTTGAGACAGGGTCTCACTCTGTCGCCCTGGGCTAGAGTGCAGTGGTGTCTTCGTAGCTCCCTGAAACCTTAAACTCCTGACCTCAAGCGATCCTCCTGCCTTGGCCTCCCAAAATGCTAGGATTACAGATGTGAGCCACTGCTCCCAGCCTTGCTTATTTTTAACTTTATAATTTCAAGGTCTTTCAATCATAGGCTCTCACTTCTTTTGTTGTAGTTGAATTTTACAAGGTCATCCAGGCCACCGTGTTTGGCTGTGTGGGGTCTTCAGTACAGCAGGCTCCCTGGCTGAGGGTGTTGGGGGTGGGGGGCCGGGGTGGGGGCTGGCATCCATCCAGAAAAAGCTCCCCCGGCCTTTTTCTACCCAGCATAAAGGTGCCATTCTACCACCATGCCATGCACCCCGTGAGGCTGCAGAGGGTACTTTTTCTATTTTGCACAAAGGCACTGTAGGGGCTGATGGGGGCCCTGAAGGCACTGCCCCTGGATCACCAGCAACCCTCGGGCCCTCCACACTCAAGGTCAAAATTGAGCCCATTTGGGATTATAGGTAGGAAATGACCCACAGTGACAACCAGAGAGACAGCTGCATCACACAATTCATTGCTCCCGCTAGAAGCTCACTGGCCTCACGCAATCTGTCCATCTCTAGCCCATCAGAAGGGATTTCCTAATCAGGTTCCAGGGGCTGTAAGATTTATGTCAAGGGGGCTCGATTTATTGAATTAATGCTGCTGAGCAGAACCATAGCTGTTAAGCAGTGTGGAGATCTGGATTTTACAGCAATGTAACTAACAAGGCTATTAACACAAACTGGGCCTGCCGCTGGCATTTATAACACCATAAATCTCTGTTCCCACTGGAAGTATTTATGGTGTGGCATGCACTCATAGCCTTTTGCTATGCTTTGCTTTCAAGACTTGGCAGAGAGGAGGTGTTGCCCAGTAAGGGGGACACAGTCAGGAGGAAAGGGGGAGAGAACGGAGGCTGGGTCGTCCCTTCTGTCCACTTGAAACACTGACCATTGCCGTGGGCAGATTTAGATTTTTTTCAGTATTATTATGTAGTATGTATTTATTTCCCATTTATGCGGCACTTACCACGTGCCAAGCCCTTTGCAGACGTAGTAACTATGAATTCCCCAGCACCTTCTCAGGGCTGCAAACGTGTTAGCCTCTGTGTGCGTGCATGTGTGGGGGCGGGGGGTTCCCACTGAACTTCATTTCTGTCTTGAGTCTCTCAAATTCTATGAAGCAGAACATTTAATCTTGTCACTTCCAGGTAAATTCAATCTCTTGAGTGATTTTTATTTTTCTCATTGATTTCAGGTTAAACCAAGTCATATTTTAGATTTGCTCACTCCTTTCCTCTGCGTGGGAAAGACACCAAGCTCCAGGGAGGGTTCCAATGTCCCCATGCCATCACCAAGGAAGGATGGCCAGGTCTATATTTTTGTCCAACCATGTCCTCTACTGGCATCCACTGAGACGCGGCCTGCACCATGGTGCCACCGTCCACATCGGCTGCCCTCGGGGAAGGGATGCGCCCCATCTGCTGTCGTACCTGCGTCCAGGCCACAGGAAGCCCTGCAGAACTCCCGTCTCACTCTCTCCTTCTCTCCTCCCTAACGTCCACGTCCTATTTAGGGGCCAGGGACCATGGCACTCCAGGGCCACCGGAAACACACACACTCTGTCTCGGGATGTCATACCTGGCCATGCCACCCCCATACCTGTGCTCCTCCACATGCTGCACCAGGTTGACACTGGGGACATCTCCACGTGGCCTGCAATCTCCTTCGGCTTTTTCTTTTTTTTAACCATATCAAGCCCTTTTCAGTCACCATTCTATGCACTTAACAAGATGTGCTTCCTTTATTCCCACCAATAGCTCTAAGAGGTGAGATCCATTATTATCCCCTATCACAGACGTGGAAACTGAGGTCCAAAAACTTAAGTCCCCTGCTTGAGGTCACACAGTGAGATGGTGAATTTTATATGCCAACTCAACTGGGCTAAGGGGTGCCCAGGTAGCTGGTGAAACATTATTTCTGAGTGTGTCTGTGAGAGTGTTTCTGAAAGAGATTAGCATTTCAATCAGTAGACTGAGTAAAGAAAATCTGCCCTCGCCAACATGGGTGGGCATCAACCAATCCATTGAGGGCCCAAATAGAATAAAAGAATGAGAAAGGGTACATTAGCTCTCTCTACTTGAGCTGGGACAGCCATCTTTTTTTTTTATTGAATGCTTATTTTTTTTTAATCTGTGTCACACCCATTCAAACCACACCTAGACTCCTGCCGTTTGCAAACCATGAGATAATAAATATCAGTTCTTTTAAGTCACTATGTTTTGAGGTAGTTGGAGATAACTTGACATACAGCAAGAGATAACTAACACAACGCCATTTGTGTGAAATTTACAAGCACATTAGATTATGCTGTTTATGGAAAGGTGTACCTGTATGACATGTGAGAAAGACATCTGTCTTCTCCTGCCCTTGCATGTCAGAACTCCAGCTTCTCAGACCTTCAGACTTGGACTGAACTACACCACCTGCTTTCTTGAAATGGCATATTGTGGGGCTTCTCAGCTTTCATAATCATGTGATCCGATTCCCCTAATAAATTCCCTGTTTATCTATGTCTATATCCATATCTACACCTATATATCTATATCCTATTGGTTCTGTTTCTCTGGAGGACCCTGACTAATACACACAGACATTAAGAGGAGAAACTGGGCTTTGAGCCCAGACAGCTCCACCAGGGCAGAGAGACCCCCACAAAATCCCAAACTAAAAATAGGGTCCTACTCCCTAACACCCCTCCAGAACTCTTCCCCCAGAGAGGCACTGTTCAGAGTCCCACATGCATCTAAGTGTGTAACTCTGTGCCCTTACTCCAGGCTGGAGTTTAGAAAGCTTAGGGGACAAATGATTCCCCCGGAAATCTTCCTAAACTCTTGTTCTTGTCAAGACCTCAGCCTTTTGGACCTCCAAAGATACAGATGTCACTGTGGTCCTTTTTATCCTTAGGATTGTAGGGGCCAAGGCGTGGTCTGATCTAGGGTGACAGGTGAACTTGAATATTTCAGGGTCAAATAAAACCCCACAAAGATGGAAGCTTCACTCCTCATCCACCACCATGTCACCACATTCAACCTCACAACAACCCAGTCGAGGAGGACACAGTCCTTCCTTTTGCACAAGGGAACCAAGGCTCCAAAACAATCCAATGGCTTTTCCAGAGAAGGAAGCTAATACGTTGGAGAATCAGAGTTTGGACTCGGGTCTGTCTGAGTTTTGAGGGGAATCACTCAACTTCATTCTCACGGCTCCAACAAAACCCATTGTATGTGTACGACACAGTTTGACTAACCCAGTCTCCAATTGCTAAACACTTAGCCAGCTCAGTACTATAAAGAATGCTGCCATGAACATCTTCATCGCTATTAGCTTTGGGCACATCTGTGATAATTTCCTTAGGATAAATTCCTACAAGTGAATTTGCAGTATTGTAAGGCTTTTTGATTTATGTTACCAAATCCCTTTCTGTCAAGCTTGCGTGAATTTACCCTCCCACACCACCACATCAAAGCGCCTCCTTCTTCCTGGTTTGCAGCCTCACTGGGTGCTATCATTTTTTGCATATCTTTCAGTTTTAGAGATGAGAAATGTTATCTCAAGGATAGTTTGACTTGTAGTTTTTATTACGAGTGAGGTTAAATCAATCACCTGTTGAGTAACTGCACGAGTTTCAGCAAAGAGAAGGGGAGTTGGGAGGAGTAGTTACAGACAGGAAGTTATTTATCAACACAAGGATCACACAGCAGAAGAAATCAATGACCCAGAGGCAGCGTGTGCTGACACGGAACCAAGTGCCAAAGGAGGTCGAGGTTGAGTTCAGTGGGAAATGGCTCAGTGCCTGTCTGTCCCGGACCGGAAAGGGAGACCTCAACGAGGAGGTGGGATTGGAGCCCTGAAAAATGGGGAGGTGGCCCTCATGTCACTCTTGCACACACTCTGTTCCTTTCAGTTCTCCCAGGGGTCCACCGTCCTTTCACCTTTGCCCATACTGTTCTTCTACCTCTTCCTTTCACCTGGCTAAGTCCTCCCCCTCACCTTTCAGGCTGTACCTTAAGTGTCTCTTCCTCAAAGGAAGCCTCTCAGATCCCAAACAAAGTTCATGTCCCCCTGTTACATGCCTTCACTATGCCCTGTAAGTCTGCTTTAAAACTACCTAACGTCACCCAAAGGGAAAAAAAATGTCATTTTATCAAACAGACACCTACACTAGAATGTTTACTGCAGCACAATTCACAATCACAAAGATGTGAAATCAACCCAAGTGCCCATAATACAATAGTGGATTAATAAAATGTGGTCTGTGTATATTATGGAGTACTACTCAGCCATAAAAAATGAATTAATACCTTTTGCAACAATCTGGATGGAACCGGAGATGATTCTCCTAAGTGAAGTATTGCAAGAATGGAAAAACAAACACTATGCATACTCACTACTAAGTTGGAACTAACTGATCAGCACTTACGTGCACAGATGGAAGTAAAACTCAGTGGAAATCAAATAGGTGGTAGGTAGGAGGAAGGGATAGGTGAAATCATACCTAACGGATACAATGTACACTATCTGGGTGAGGCGCACCCATAACTTGGACTCAAGCAACACAAAAGCAATCCATGGAACCAAAGCATTTATACCCATATAATATTCTGAAGTTTTTAAAAAAATTACTTAATGGGTACAGTGTACTTTATTTGGGTGATAGATACTTTAAAAGCCCTGAATTGACCATAATGCAATCTATGGATGCAACAAAATTGCACTTGTACCCCATAAATTTATATAAAGAAACAACAAAATAAAATAAAATACATGGTATAACAATAATGAATTAACTGTGTTTGTAGTTACTTGTGTCATGTCCCAGACTGCCAGCTCTGGATAGAGGGTAAACTCTGAGGGCCTAGATTGTATCTGTTTTTGCTCCCCTCTGGGTTTCCAAGACCTAATCTAGTACATAATGGAATGAAATAATCTGGACAAAATAATCTAGACGAAATCCAGTACATAAAAGACTTGATACTTTTCCACTCTTGTCTCCCAGCTCTAAATCCACCAGTCATTATTCTGCTTTGTGCTAGCAGTACTGAGGCTGCAAACCACATTTCTTTTCTGCCAGCTGGATTTTTCTGTTGATACTGTCAACCGGGGGAGATTTGAAGGATGGAGGAGGGAGAAGGGACTTGTTCCTTCTTGTTTGTGTTCTGTCCCTGTGAGCACCTTCCCAAGCAAAGCAATTGCTCCCAATCTTCCATCCCCTGCTCCCCCAACCCCAACTACTCCCGCCCCCACCCCACCTGGGCAAGTAGTTCATCTCCAGTTGCTTTCAGCGCTCCAAGAATCAGCCTGTTGGCACCTTTCACGGGTCCCAGCACAAACCAGGGGTGTCCTTTTATCAGAAGTCTCAGCCCCAGCTCCATGAGCTCCTCCTCCCAGCATCCAGGTTTTGATAACACATGTTCTTCCCTTTGTTCCCTCAGCTACAGGGGCAGTAGCTGCTTCCCTAGGTTATGACATCTGTGCTACCTCATTGTTCTGCCTTTGCTTTTCCATCCGCCATGACCTGTCCATCCAATTCCCAGAATTAACTTCTCTCTGTTCAAATACCTAGTGTGGTTTCTGTCTTCCTTGCTGGATCCTGATAAGATAGCAGATATTCAGTTAAAACATCATTGAAGCCAGCAACCATTCCACGGTTAGAAAATGTCATGAACAACTGAAATCAACACTGGATGACTGAACATCTATTGTACCATGTGTTTGGCCTTGTGCTAGGTCCTGGAGTCCCAGAGATAAAACAGAGACAGAATGATCCAGGAGTGCCCAGAACACTTTCAAAGAGAGACCAGAGCCCCTTTTCTCCTGCCTCCCTGCCTAGATGAGAAGCATTTTAAAGGGGAGCAATTGAAGCTAAAGACCCCTCCTGCTCTGTGCATCTTTCAAGGGTTTTCAATGGGGTCTCCATTTGGCTTGCTAGGCAGAATAATCCTTTGTTGTGCAGGACTGGCTTTACAAGAAGTTTATCATTTTTGGCCTGCTCAACTACTAAACGTTAATACTAACCTCTCCTCCGGTCATTTTTGTCAGCCAAAAATGCCCCTGCAAACTGACAAATGCCCCTTTGGTGGTATCCACCCTCTCTGACCACTATGAGGTCATCCATTGAAGAGGTACCCCCAGGGGATGAAGAATTTGCTAATTATTCCTGGCATTATCAGCCCCAGCAGACAACCCTTTAATAAATGTAGAAGATCGTGTAGTTCTGCATGAGATCTTCAAATTAACCAAGACAGCCAGCAGAATGCAATCCAACAGAGGGCACGACAGGGCAACGGTCCGGTAGGGGGTGGGTAGAGGAAGAAGGCAGCCGGAAACCTAATTAGCCAGGGCTGCTCATCTCCGAGCCACTCTGCTCCCAGCTGCTTCCTGATTCATGACATGTTGAAAATGAAATCATTAGGAAGCACTCACACACAGCCCCTTGTTAGAAACGGGTCCCAAGTAGGCTTTAATTGGAAGAAGAGAGATGGGGAAGAAACGGGGCATGGAAGGAGAAGAGGAGAGACAGTGGGTGGCAGTTGACAGCCACACAAGATGGTGAAGGAATTCCAATTTTGAAGGAATTGAGGCTTTCTCCCCTTCTCCCTACTCCCTTCCTTCCGCTCCACCCCCGGTGACTTGTAGAGCACCAGTTCTCAAGAAAGTAGGTTGGTACTCTCCCATGTATGGAAATTGGTTATGAGATGAGGCAAAAGTAACCACATTGTCGTTAAAAATTATTAACAACACTTTTAAAAAACACAAAACTCAGACAATACTTTTCTCTCCTTTAATCCTTCCTCCTATACCTTTCTTTAATCTTTTAAAAAATACTAAGTTAAGGTAGATTCAAGTTGTCTCTTTAATCACATCATTCGCTGGCACTTATATTCAAATATCCTGTCTCACATGGGAGAAAAAATACAGGGCTCCAGGTACAGCTCTCACCCCAATGGTAAATGATGCTTGTTGCTTACTTCCTATACCCACCCCCATTCCACCCAACAGAAAAAAAGTTTTGAGTTTTGAGATCAGCATAGTATAGCAGAATAACAAATTTTGGAGTCAGAGAGAACTGAGTTCTAATCCTTCCTTGGACATTAGTAGCTCTGGAACCAGCAGCCACCCAGCTTCCCTCTCCATTGGATGCCGCCATTGGCATCTCAGCTTCTAGACCCTGACTGCTGCTGGGACATGGGGACCCTCATACCTCTACTACTAATCTCACAGTGATGTTGTGGGGATCCAGAGAGATAAAGGATATGAAGATTCTTTTAGCATTAAATCATTACATGCACTGAGATTGCTGGACCTTGGTTATTTGCAAAAGATTTATGCAGTCCATTGATTATCTATGGCTGCCTTTCCACTTTCTACTGATCCCAGGTGGGAAATCTGGCTCCAGTGAGTACATGGGGGCCCTCTTGATTACATGCCCAATACCCATTCACCCCTTCCTCCTCTTCAACAGAACCTCAATTTTATTCACTCTCCTAACAGCTAAATGTTCAAAGTGAGGCTGTACCCTCTCAACCCCAAGGCAGGGGCGAGTCTTGATTAGTCAAAACCAGTGATAGTAATTCCATTCCCTTATTAGTGATGGTTGAAGCATGAACAAACATGTGACACAATTCTGACCAATGAATGTGACAGGAGTCTGCTGAATGCTCCTGGGAGATGCATTCCTTCCTCCTACAAAGTCAATGCCTTTGGATAAGACTGATGTCTTGATGCTTGGAGCTGTTGCACCCGTCTCTGAGCTCGAAGGGAAAAGTATAAGGACAAGGCTAGTCATTGGGACTTTGAGAGCCACAATGCCTCTGAGCCCTAGAATTAACCCTGGAGCTGCCCTGCCTGGAGATGTCTTGATACGTAGAATAATTCTGGGGGTTACACTGCTGAGTTTTCCTGGAAATGGTCCAGCTCGCACTTGTGCCAGCATATTGTCTGATGTAGCATTTGTCCTGAACAAAAATTTCCTGGTTGGTACATTAAATTATATGGTTACCCTACGGATAATAAACATCCCTCTTATTTAAGTCACTTTGAGTTAGGCTTATTCCATGCAGCTAAAATATTCTAATTAATACAGGGCTAGAGAGAGGTACAGAGGATATATGTG
This sequence comes from Lepilemur ruficaudatus, assembly GCA_963574885.1. Classification (NCBI taxonomy): domain Eukaryota; kingdom Metazoa; phylum Chordata; class Mammalia; order Primates; family Lepilemuridae; genus Lepilemur; species Lepilemur ruficaudatus. Next base: position 938 of record CAUYRT010099528.1, on the reverse strand, counting down.
TGTACATGCATGTGCATATTTACACATACACACAAGCCCAAGCATGACTATGCTAATGTTCAGAGTGCATGTATGCAGTGTTTAACCTCAACTTAAAATTGTCTATGCTTTCTCTTCTTTCCTCCTTAGTAAACAGCACTGCTGTGGAAACACAAAGAATATGAGAAAGAAACCAGTAGTGAATTATAATCTGAGAATTCATCTTCTCCCAAGTGTCCATGAATCTTTAAAGCACACTATACTTCCACACACTGTATTTTCACTATTGTCTCAAGCAGCAAAACTCTGGTTGCTCTTGATGCTTGTAGCTCTTTAACTTTTCCCAAAGTTATAAATCCATTGTCAGCAAAGGCATCTAGGAGTCCTGGTTCTCACCCTCTCCTTTATCTGTCCTTCCCCCAGTCACTCCATCAGTGGCTTCAGTTTGGCAGTTGCCCTCTCCCCTTACACTGTAATCAGCAGAGTGGGGCTGACTTGGCCATTGTCTCGGAGAAAACTGAGCAGCTTGCTGATGTAGTGTGTCGAACAGGTGCCCCATTAGTTTTTCTGTCATCTGGTGAGCCTCATCTGTTAGTTTGGCTGCTTTGAGACAAGGTTTCAAGGTAAACCTAACAGGCAGACACTCTAGGTTAAGCGAAAAGCAAATTAGAACACTCAATGCCTGCCCAGCCTGGATATGGTCCTTTCAGATAAACTCAGTCTCTTCTCTCTCTCTCTCTCTCTCTCTCTCTCTCTCTCTCTCTCTCTCTCTCTCTCTCGCTCTCTCTCTCTCTCTCTCGCTCTCTCTCTCTCTCTCGCTCTCCTATTCCTCACCTGATACAAATTCATGTGTCTGAATTCAAGCTCTGTCTACCCAGGGTCAAGAGCATCTGGACTTGGAGATCAGAATGAAGGAACTTAGAAGATGCTCACAGCTGTTACTATCACTCTTCAAAAAT
>CAUYRT010099526.1:0-31827 GCA_963574885.1 Lepilemur ruficaudatus | reverse complement strand
ACAGAGTAGGTTTTTGAATGTAACAAGATAAGTCAACTTGAGTGGTAATATATTTTGGGAAATCAGCTCACTACAAATTGTGACTGTAAACATTGTACTGTAAATGCTTTGTAGTTTTCCCCCAATAAAAAAAAAAAAATCTACCCATCATTCAATATATTTTTAAAAAAGTCTTTCTCTGGCTAAATTTTGACCACTCTGAGACTACCATCCCTTCATGGAATTTCCTTTACTATGTTCCATTTAAATTTTCTATTTATCAGAGGTTACCAAAAGAAACCTTATGAAATTTACCACAGCCATTCACAGTAAATGGATGTCCTTTACATCACCTGTCCCATCCTATATAAAGTTCCATGAGACAGATATTTTTGAGAATTTAGTAGCAGGAAAAGCATTATTTATTCAGATGAACTAATATATATTTCTTCATCCTAATGACAGTAAATGATTGTTTTTCTTTTTGCTCTGACAGCCAGAAATCTCAAAGACAAATTTGAAATTCAATTATAATGTCAACTCTTACACTTCATAAATTTTAATTCTTAGCCTCCCGCTTAATTTCTTAATTTTGTACTTTATTTAATTATTTAATTTTTAATAATAACATCACTTTATCTGTATATAATTTAAGTGCCTGAACCCATTCTGGAAGTAAATGAGATACAAAGATATATCTAAATCAATAAATCAAAGGCACACTCTCCAGATATTCTATAATGGTCATAAAGATCAAGGTAAACTTCAAAAGACTTTGTAGTAAGCTGCCCAAAATTGCAGAGGTTATTCCATAAGTATCCTTTACAGATCTGCAGGTGAAGGACAGGAAGGGATTGACTCTGAAATGTTGAATATACTATCATGCCCTTATTCAGTCATTCAATCAATAAATCAAATAAGTCAAGGCTTACTGAGTGACCACATTGTGCTAGATGTGGTCTTAAAATGGAACAAGAAAAAAGTTTTCTGGTATCAATATGTATTATACATATGAGAAATGTACTCAAGTGGTTTTCCAGTCACTTAGCTACGGAAAACCATCCAACTGACTGGAGTGATAGAAATAAATAAATATATAACTGCTAATCTGAAATAATTTCTAGAATATTGACACTTAAGACAGAAGGAAAGAAAAAATATTGAGATGAGTAGTGAGTTGAAGAATTTCGAAGAAATAATGTTTAAGCTTCAAAACTAATTTTCACCTGTATCTGCTAAAAATAATTCTATAATTAAAACTTATTTTCACATGTTGGCATTTTCAAAATATATTATTCATTGCTGACTTTTCCTTGTACTCAATTTAATATGTTACTGGTGCCCTCAGAGTAACACCTGTATAATTTCCATGGCAATTACTTAAGCATCATCTGTCACCATCCCTTGCAAAGAACAAAATTTTAAATACTACCTTCCTCAGATTCTATAAGAAAGGAGGATACTGAAAAGAAATAAAGGGCACGTAACTCTCATGGTAAGAGGGGCTTTGACAGGAAAGTACTAGGACAGGTTCTCTGACCCACTTCATCTGTATGACCATCCTCTTATAGCCTGTTAAGCAATATTTCACCTCCTTTTCTTTCCCTTTTGTATGTGAGTTGGCACTATGTAAACCTCACTTGCTGGAAAACAAGAATGAAAAAAAAGTGAACCTATTCCAGTTCCTTTATTTCTTCTCCATTCCAATTCTCTATTCCTGCCTTTATTAAATTCTTTAAGAGTGAAAATGTAGAAAAATAAATGAAATGTAAAACTGGAACATCAAGATAAAATATAATAAGATGAAATGGCATGAATGATAAGGAATTCATTTTAATATTTAGTTTCTATTTGGTTTAAATATTTCTATCTAAAAGAAGATGTATTTGTTTTTATTAGGTGAAGAGAAGGGTGAAAATTTTTTCCTTTGAAAGTTACAGAGCTGGAAAGATCTTTAGAGACCACTGGGTACAAACTAATAGAGAGTTTCAAGACAATTATTCTTTCTTCTTAAATGCACACATTTTGCCAGCAGTATCTTTTTTAAAAGGGAAAGTCATCATCCAAAGGCATTTGCACTAAATGAGAATTACAGAATGGAGGTCCAGACACCTTTTGCTCATTAAAGCCAGTTCTATAAATGAACTGAACCTTTATCAAATAATTAACAGATGAAAAGTTTAAAGAAGTAGTAGACAATACAGACACTGTCATCTCTTAGCACTAAACCAGAGACAGTTATTCACAGCTTTCCAATTGGTGCCCATTAAATGTTACCTATCCACATGGCGATTAGGAGTAGGCTTAAAAGCAACAGCAGCTTCCCCTTGGTCCAGATGGGGCCCTCTTGTGTACATGCTGTTATTGAATGCATATCCATCAGTTGGAGGATACTCAGATGCACCAGAATGCTGAAAGACAGATTAAAGAATCACCAAATATGATTTGAACACTCACATAAGTCAACAAGAATGCTCCACTTATTGCGATCGGTTTTCATTTTCAAGTGACTGACCATTATGTTAATAAATTATGAAATCGGAGTGATACATTTATGTCAAAGACAATAAGAAAAGTCATTAATGCAAAGGCTAAATCTTGCTCTCTGTTTTTAAAAAACCTCCACCACTCTAGCAAAGTAAATACTGTCACAAGAAAATCAACTCTATGCATTAAAATTATACAACCCTCTCTCGTTTTTCTCATTTTTAAAATTGTACACAAAACACTATATATAGTATTTTCAAATTTTAAACAGCAGCAGCACTACTATTAGATTTACTGTCAAGGAAAACACAGCAAGACACAAATATACTAATCTTGATAGTCAGGAGTCCAGGATAAGACAATGCTGGAGTCATTTCTTTTTTGCAGCTAACACAATTCAGACATGAACCTACTGGGTGCTACCAAGAAGTCCCGTTGAGCACCACTGGTTTTAAAGCTGTAGAAGTTACATGCTCAGATTGGGAGAAAACAAACAAAAACATTACCTGAAGATTTTATATTGTTTCTTTATGTAAAAGTGAAGTATGGGAGAAGCATGATTAACACTGAAGCACTGGAATTCTGTGGGTATTTCAGTTGTTTATGGATTCACTGGGGCAAAATATTTGAAACTGGGTATGTTTTAGAAAAGTCTTGGACATGCGGTTACTATGGTTAATTCTAATGATTAAGTTGGCAGGAGTAGGGCTGAATTTATCCATAGACTGAGTAGGTGATGTGTCCCCAGTGGACCAGAGTTGATGTCTAAATACCCACATTATATGATTCCTCTGAAACATGCATCAGGACACTGCATTTAACACACAAATACAAATAAATAATATTCAGCCATTTAAATACCTGAGCTCAATTAATTCAGTTTATCACTTCCCTAGCAGAGAGAAGAGGCACTAAATTTGATTAGGTAATTTTTTATTAAAGGTTGTTCTAAAAGGGGAGTGAAAGAAACTGTTAGAGTCACCCACACCTTTTGCCTAGCTCTGAACATAATACAGTGAAGTAAGCTAGTATGAAATCACTGGGTCCTGAGACCGACTGAGAATGCTAGAAGGGAGGAGACAGATGATGACAGATGACTAACTGTGATGACTATACAACCTTGTGCAGGGCTGCTGCTGGGTCAGAGGAAGTACAGACACTGAGTACTGTCGCCCATATTTACCACTCCACGTCACCTATGCCTTTCGCTTCTGAACCACCAGATCCCGAATTACTTGTCTTGTTGTAAATGTATTTATTATAGTAGCAATAAGGTGCAATAAAACCTCTTCTAGGAATGATTACATTTTTGATACATTTTAAATCACCATTACTTGGCCTCTTTTCCGACAAAATCTCAAGGCATAAAATCCCCTAGAACTGCTAGCATGTTTTTTTCATTTCATTTTTTTAAACCTCTGAATAACTACTTAAGCCATAAAATACAGTTTACAACAGGAAAATGACAACTCATTACAAGTAAGGATTCTCAATTCCTCTTTTAAAATTACTTATTCAGTAAGAGTAGACAAACTTATATCCTGGAAGCCCAGAACACATTACTCTCTCCTCAAATACACAAACTGAAAAAGAGCTCACAAAAGTGAATTTCTGAGGCATATACTATGAAGTGAGGATATTTTCTTATTTAAGACATGAAGACTATAAGCTGGAAATTTTATTTGAAAACAGCTGTACTGTAACTACAGCAACAGCAAGTATATCAAAATATCAGGTTTGAGTACATTTTTTTCCTCTAAAAACGTTGCCCTCCAAATGGAAAAAAAATTCATACTGATGAAGCCTAAACTATAAAATACAGGTAGGAACATAAGCATGTCAACCAATGCTCAGAGTAGTGAGGTCATCTTCTTAATTACTCATTTAGAGGGAAGGACAGGTATGGAATCCAACTCTTTATTTATATACCAGCGGGGAAAAAAATCACGCCAAAAAAAAAAAAAAAAAAGAATTTCAAAGCAGTATATTTGCTTTATTTTTAAAGTTTCAGGAATTTGACTAATCTTCTATAATATTATTGTTATTTTCCAAAGAACCGTCCCCCAGAGGAATGATTTTTAAAAATTTAATTTAGATAAATGTTTCTCCTTAAAAGTGGTCACAAGATGTAATCTACTGTGGTTTGCTAATTCATTCCTTTCTATCATGTTTCCACATTATAAATACCTATGATAGCCTGAGAAAATTAATCTAAGGAATGAAATAAAGAAAATGAACAGGACTGCAGAAGGATCTAGTCATCATTTACTGTTTCTCTTTCAAACTAGATTTCATTCATCCTCAAGTTTTGATCATCCAATTTGTATTTGTTTAATCAATGTTCAATGTTCTTTTCCGATAGAACAAGAAGAGTCATAGAACAGTCATTTTGAAGGAATGTGACAATATAGGATACCCAATTTCATTCTCTTGATTTGCTCCCCAAATAGGTTACACTCTAAAGTTTACTAAATGATTAAAAATAAAATAAATTTTATGATCTTCTACAGGTATTATGGTGTTATACATCATTTGAGCCTGAGAACTGGAGTCCACAAAAAGCTTTGGTCCTCTAGCCAGGTTGACAGGAGGATCCCAGAGAGAACTAGGCAAAATAGAGAAAGAGAAAGGTAGAGAGAGAGAGAGAAAGAGAGAGAAAAAGAAGAAAGAAGGAGGGAGAGCTGCTTGGGACAGGCTTAGAGGATCAAGATTCAGGGAATTATCTTGAAGGTCTGACAACAGGAGAGGAAAACAGAAAGAAATAAGCCAAGGGGCAATAGGGGAAATCCCTGACAAAGAGAGAGAGTACCTTCTCAAAAAGGCGTAGGGCCCCAGGCCCAGGAGAGCAGTGGTAGCAGGGGTAGGAGTGAGGGCCAACAGACTGAGGAGAACATGGGCTGGGGTTGGGTTTTACACAGGAACAGGGCAACTGTCACAAAAATGACATAGGTGAGAGAGAGGGGGCACTCATGAGAAGGTAACATTCAGTCTTTGATTCTAGAACAATCAGTCTTCAGATCAATAAAAATAAAAGCTCACAATTATAAGAGAACGCACAGATTATTGTGCTATCTACAAAAGGTGATGCTAAAAAACTTTACCTCTGTGGATAATCTTTTTATTTCTTGTTTGCGCTGATGTTCTGCGACATTTGCCACAGACTCAGCCAACTGATAAAGATCTTGCTCCATGGGTGCTCCCATGAAGTTCAGCATTGGGGGCTCCCAGCCGTTGCGGAACCGTGGAACATATGGTGCAATAAACTGTTCTTTTGGCCACTCTGCTCTGTAGGAGGACATTAAGACATATAAACAATAAAAATTTTAATGTATCTATGCTCACAATTACCTTCACTAAGGAAAGCCATGCACACAAAAAAACCAAATAACAAAAAACAGAAAGAACATGTACACAATCTACCCTCCATCCACCCATTTTAAAAAGAAAAAGCAAATATATTTATGCTAGTATTTAATGCCAATACAATGTAAGAAGATTAAATTCTGCTGCATGATCTGTTTTCACTACATTGCCTCAATTCTCCATTAAAATCAACTATTTAACATGGGTACAGGTTTCTTAAACTTTGTGTGGGAAGGAAGTGTGAAGCTGGAAGCATGATAAGTATGTGGAACGTAAACTTCTCTGCTATCCAAAGTAGTTTCCGATTCTCATTTTTTGCTCACCTTCCTACCATCATCAGGAAACCTCTGATATTATAGATGTATTTTTCCAAAAAGAAATAGCTTACCATGTTCTTAAGGTTTATAATTTTTTAAATTATGAAGGAGATAACCAATTTTACAATTAAATGTATCAGCTTGGTTTTAATCAGCAATTGGTAATCACAATCACTACCAATTCATCGTTTAATGACTCTGAGTAAGACTTATTTTTACAAGCTCCTAATCACTCATGAACCACAAAAATAACTAGGACAAAAATTATGGCTTCATTTTTGCTAGATTATGTTGCTTTACCTTTCATGTTTGATTTAATTCTTCATTATATGTATATATATATATTTGAGACAGAGACTAGCTCTGTTGCCCTGAGTAGAGTGCAGTGGCATCGTCATAGCTCACTGCAACCTCAAACTCCTGGGCTCAAGTGATCCTCCTGTCTCAGCAGGAGGGACTACAGGCATGTACCACAAAGTCTAGCTAATTTTTCTATTTTTAGTAGAGAATGACTCTCACGTTTGCTCAGGCTGGTCTCGAACTATAAATGAGCTCAAGTGATCTTCCCACCTTGGCCTCCCACAGTGCTAGCATTAGAGGCATGAGCCACCCCAACTGGCCTTCTTTCTTTTTTTTTTTTTTATATTTCAAAATATTACAGGGGTACAAATGTTTTTGGTTACATGGATCGCTTTTGTAATGCTTGAGTCAGGGCTATAAGTGTGCTCACATAGTGTTCACTGTACTCATTTCTACTATGATGAAATCAGCCATTTTATACAGATTATGGACCTTCATGATTCTTTCCACTTTTATGAGATTTTAAATCAGTTAGTACATTTATTTCCTAATATACTCTTCACAATTGGGATCTGAAAGGACTCTTTTCTCATGTAAAGAGCTAATACATTTCCTTTTGATGGTTATTAATTTTCTCATTTTGAGGTAGGACCCAAAACAAAGTAACTAAATAGTCTGAGCTATTTTTGTACTATGACACGTGATAAATTTAATAAACCTCAGGGGAAAAAAATTAAAGGATCCCATCTAAGCTTATCATAAAATTGTAACCTACATAAATCTAATAGATTTTAAAAATCTATTTACAATGGAACATTATTCTGACATATAAAAGAACAAAATACTGTCATTTGCAGCACACGGATGGAACTGGAGATCATTATGTTAAATGAAATAAGCACAGAAAGACAAATATCACATGTTTTTATTCATATGTAGGTGCTTCAAAAAGTGGATTTCATGAAGATTGAGAGTTGACTGGTGGTTACCAGAGGACAGGAAGGATAGAGGGGAGGGCAGGTGCATAAAGAGAGGTTGATTAGTGGGAACAAATACACAATTACATCGAAGAAATAATACCTGGTGTTTAATAGATCAGTAGGATAACTACAGTTAACATTAATCTAGTGTAACATTTCAAAATAGCTAAAGAGAATAATTTGAATATTCCTAGCATAAAGAGATAGATATTTAAAGTGTTGGATATCCCAATCACCCTGATGTGATCTTTACACATTATATGAATGTATCAAACTATCGCATGTATGTCCAAAATATGTACACCTATTATCAATAAATAATTATAAAAATAAATAAATTTATGGTTTCATGCCTTACATTTAAGTCTTTTATCCATCTTGAATTAACTGTTGTAAGTGGTGAGAGATATGGATCCTGTTTCATTCTTCTGCATGTGGCTATCCAATTTTTCCAGCACCATTTATTACATGGGGCTTCTTTTCCCCAGTGAATATTGTTGTCTGCTTTGTCAAAGATCAGTTGGCTTTATGTGAATGGTTTTATATCTAGGTTCTCTGTTCTGTTTCATTGGTCTATGTCTCTATTTTTGTGCCAATACTATGCTGTTTTGGTTACTGTAGCCTTGCACTATAGTTTGAAGTCTGGTAATGTGATGCCTCCAGATTTATTCTTTTTGCTTAAGGTTGCTTTGACTATTTGGGCTCTTTTCTGGGTCCAAATGAAGCATAGAGTTATTTTTTCTAGATCTGTGAAATACGACATTGGTATTTTGATGGGGATTGCACTGAATCTGTAAATCACTTTGGGTAGTATGGAAATTTTTAACAATGTTGATTCTACCAATCCATAAGCATGATTTGTTTTTCCACTTGTTTGTGTCATTTATGATTTCTTTCCCCAGTGTTTTGTAGCTCTCTTTGTAGAGATCTTTCACCTCCTTGGTTAAATATATTCCTAGGTATTTTATTTTCTTTGCTGCTATTGTGAATGGTATTGAGTCTCTGATTTGATTCTCAGCTTGAATGTTATTGGTGTATAGGAATACTACTGATTTGCATACATTGATTTTGTAACCTGAGGCTTTGCTGAATTTATTTATCAATTCCAGGAGTCTCTTGGTGGAGTCTTTGGGGTTTTCTAGATATAAGATCATATCATCTGCAAAAAGCAACAGTTTGACCTTCTCTTTTCTTATTTGGATACCCTTATTTCTTTCTCTTGCCTGACTGCTCTGGCTAGGACTTCCAGCACTTTGTTAAATAGAAGTGGTGACAGTGGGCTCCCTTGCTTTGTTCCAGTTCTTAGTGGGAATGCTTTCAACTTTTCCCCATTCAGTATGATGTTGGCTGTGGGTTTGTCATATATAGCTTTCATTGCAGCACAATTCACAATTACAAAGATATGGAATCAACCCAAGTGCCTGTCAATTCATGAGTGGATTAACAAAATGTGAAATATATATACCACGGAATACTGCTCAGCCATAAAAAAGGATGAATTAATGCTTTTTGCAGCAATTTGGATGGAACTGGAGACTGTTACCCTAAGTGAAGTATCTAAAGAATAGAAAACAAACACCACATGTGTAATTTAATGTCTTGCTATTAAATTAGGATTAACCGATGAGCATACACATGCAGAGGGAAATAAAACTCAATGGAAATCAATCAGGGGTGAGAAGGAAGGAGAGGATGGGCAAAAACCTACCTAATGGGTACAACAAACACTATCTGGGTGATGGGCACACTTATAGCCCTGACCTCAAGCATTACAAAAGCAATCCATGTAACCAAAACATTTGTACCCCAGTAATATTTTTAAATTTTAAAAAAATTAAATAAATGTAAAAGAAATCTATTTAACCATTTTTACATAGTATGACATAAAAATAGTATGAAACAGTATGTAGTTTGATATCTTTATATATAAGTAAATACATTTAAATGGTATTCTCAATATATAAACAACTGCAATGCCTTTTTTTGAGACAGGGTCTCAAGGGTCTTACTCTGTTGCTGGGGCTAGAGTGCAATAGCATCATCATAGCTCACTGCAACCACAAGTTCCTGGGTTCAAGCGATCCTCCTGCCTTGGCCTCTTGAGTAGCTGGATCTACAGGTACATGCCACCTCATCCAGCTAATTTTTCTATGTTGGTATCTCTCGATGCTGCTCAGGCTGGTCTCAAACTCTGGCTTCAAGCAATACCCCTGCCTTGGCCTCCCAAAGTGCTAGGATTACAGGTATAAGCCACCATGCCCAGGCAACTGCAACACTTTCAAAGAATTTTCTGCTTGGTAAGCAGATATAAACTGTATTCCAACTCAAGCAGTTGGAATATAGTTGCCGAAGCCCAAAAAATAAGTGGGAATAATTTGTATGTGTTTCAATAGGGGAAAAAAAAAGGAGAAAAAAATTATGAATTGGTCCATGACTTTTATGCTAGTCCATTCAAAAACATGGAATGTTTTGAAAGACAAACTTCTCAGGGACCATACTGAACGATTTACTAGAAGTGATGACAGAAATAAAAAGATTTAGATAAACGAGGAAAGCAAAAATTATTTAGTCACATATCACGAAATTAGAAATATTTTTATAATTTGCTTTTGCTCAGCAAACATTAGCACTGCAATTGTTAATAATTATCAATCACATTATTGACAAATACGCAATTCTTAAAATTATCCACTCTTCCTTTCCAATCCAACTGTGACTGTTCTAGTCCTGGAGAATACCATTTACAAGGAGCCTCTACTACAGCATTTACATCTCAAGAGGCCTCTCTGCCTCCGGTTACTTTTGTCCTTGTCCATGCTAGACTCAACTACCAGACTGATCTTTCTAAAACATAGATGTAATTATGTTATAGTCCTATTCACAAAGTTAGTGGTTCTCCACGGCCTGCAGAACCACGCTCCAACTCCTTAGCACGAGATTGGAAGTCCGCATAACCCAGCCCTGCTCATCGCTGTATGCTTCACTTAACAACATTCCTCCTCTCTCCGTTCTCCACAATCATCCACTACCCGAAGTTATATTCCAGCTAAACCCATCTTCTTGATTTTCCTACTTCGTGCCTTCACTTCTGCTTCTAACTCTACTGAGAAGGCTGTTTCCCCGTTATGTATTACTGGAAATCCTACTCATCCTGTTGAAAGGCAGTGTAGCAGAGTAATTATGAACATCGAATCCAGAACCAAGTGGTATGGGTTCATATCCCTGCTCTGTCACTTACAAGTTGTGTGACTTTGGGCAAATTACTTAACTTTCCTGTGCCTCATGTTCCTCCTCTGTAAAATAGAGATAACAACAGTAGCTATGTAAAGTACATGGAAGACTACGTAGCAAGCACTGTGTGTGTGTGTATGTGTTGTGTGTAAACTCAATATGCATCTGTCGATTTTAAATGCCAGCTCTTCTTTGAAAGTGAACTATTTTCCTCTCTAAACCCTCTTCCTGAGTGCTCCCCCTTGCCAACCAACAGCGTTTTCTTTATGACTCACTCCTGACATTTATCATGCCTTTTATTCCATACACTTCTATCTCCCCTACTAGACTTCTAGCTTTGTAAGGGTTTAGGCTTTTTCATCTTATAACACCTAGTCCTTCATAAATAGAAAGTTAAATAAATGTCTCATTAGATCCACATAATACACAAAGAATAATGCTTAATGAATTACAAGTATTAAATGCTGAACTCATATATGCTTACCTGGCTTTCATCCAAGCTTCTCCCAGTGAAATCCACAGCTGCCGTTCATCCATATTCACAGTATAGTTTAAGAAATCAATTGTGTCCTTGGTCAATAGGGGACTGAGTACTGAACTGGCTAGCTCAGGCCCTCCTGTTGCCTGCACCACCTAAAATAATAAACCATTTTTCAGCAAGATGACTATTCTTTGTGTATTTTCAAAATGTACAGACAAAAACCCACGCCAAAAACAAGCCCTTCTTTTTTATACTCAAATTAAATTTTGATGTTGTACAATGCACTACTGAATGAAAAAGACCTTGCCAAATCAACCTAAAATGAAAGCTAACAGTTTTTTCACAGCATTTGTCTATGAACTGCATATGATTGTACTTTTTTTAGAAAATATTAATGGCTACACAGAGAATTCTAAGTCAGGTGATTTTTCCATCTCTGGTTTTTTTTGTTGTTGTTTAAAATATATGTATCTTTACTGGCAAATCTATCATGCCAAATTTGAAAAATATGGTTTCAGAAATGAATACTATCAAGAAAAACAAGGCTCAAGTTAACAGCCTATGGCTATGCCTACACAGACATACAAAAATAAAAGGATTTAGAGAGAAAGGTATGAATAAAAACTGGTACCCTCAATCTATGGCATTTTTTGTCAGAATTTATTTCTAGAAAATATCCCTGGTTTAATATGGATAATTTAATGACTAGCAGAAACAAATACACAGGTGCAACTCTCTGATAAGCAAAATGATGATAAGTAGATGTCCGAAAACTGTCCTAAATTTACTTCTCAGGAGCTATTTTCTGGCTAAAAAATGGTAGTTATCTCCTAGAACAGAAACCAGACTCTTTTATAAAAATCTCATCTTCTCAGAGATGTGGCACAAGAAAAAAAGGAGATGTTTTGAATGGCTCCAGTTACCCAGGTGCTCTGAGCATGCTATGCTGTTTTATGCCTCTGTGTGTTTGCAAATGCTTTGCCCAGTTGCCCCAGTTTCCTCCATCATTCAGAACTCTACTCAGGTACCATCTCCTGCGGGAAGCCTTTCTTAACCCCACAGTGTCATTCTGATACACCACTCCCCACCCTGCACCCAGCGTCCTCAATATAATTTATGCATATTAGTAACATATTACATTCTAATTTATGGCTTATTTTTCAGTTTCCCTTCCTTGAGGACCTGGACTAAGACTTATTTTTGACTTCTAATTGTGGAAGACAATTCATTAATGGAATAAATGAAAATAAAGGAAGGAAAATATAGCAGATAAAGGAGATAGGCTGACTCTTATTTGAGAACAAAACCTATTCTACTTGGCACAGTAATTTTTATCTTCCAAGCCCTATAAGCATTTCCAAGCAATATGCAGGGATGACCAAGAGGGAAAAGTAAGAGACTAAAGTAAAGGAGAAGAAGAATATTAAAATCTCAGGTTTAACAGAGGGACAAGGAAGTGAAAGGCAAATAGAAGACTCTGGACCATAGTTCCCTCTCAAGAATGTGAGTAGGCATGTGCCACGCATGTGTGCTGTGGGATGCTTGTGTGTACATGTGCATGCTGAGGGTGGAGGGGAGCTAGTCACAAGGTTTAAAGCCACTAAATTTTGCCCAGCTGGTACTAGGCCCTGAATAAAAATGTGCCTCCTCATCTCCCTTGTCCAAGTAAAATGTCTGAGGCCCTTAGGGAGAACATCAAATAGCCCAACAGAGGTATTATAATTGAGAAAACCATTAATAAGGTGTCATTTTTAAGAAGGCAAAGATAAAAGAAATCAATGTTTTTAGATACATACCCTGATCACAAAGACTAATTTGTATACTTTAGGGAAATCAGTCCCATTATGTCATAGCTCTACTCTGTATAATCTACTTATGATCTGTGAAAGAGTGTGAAAAGAATAAGAGCAGGCAGCAAAAAATGCTTTGTAAAAAACACTTCCAAATACTCAACTAAGATAATATCAAAGGTGTTAAAGAATAAAGAATACAAATTTTATTAATGAGCTAGTACCAGTTTCTTTGCATATGTATGGTCTTAGCCGTGATTTAATTTTTTAAAAAAGCTTACATAGCAAGAATTATTCAACAATGACTAGACAAGCAGAAATCTGATGATCTATATATAGCAACAATGTATGGAAACATTCATAAATTACTGATGAAGTCTTAGACTTTCATCTCCTAATCTCTTATTGCTCAGTTTCTGACATTCATGCTAATAATGTTATTTACTTTTCTACATTTTAAAGCAACACTCATTTCATATTCTACATCAGGTGCTGTCTAGTTATCCCTGGGGAAAGAAGATTTGATTCATCCCCCCTTACTGCCTCTTCTTTATCTTCTTTGCTGTTTCTTTTTAACACTGAAAATGCCCAGGGTTCAACCAGTCCTTCTTCCTCTTTTTTTTTTTTTTTTTTTTTGTTTTGAAAGGGTCTTGCTCTGTCACTCAGGCTAGAGTGCAGTGGCATCATCAGAGCTCATTACAACCTCAAATTCCTGGGCTCAAGCGATCCTCCTGTCTCAGCCTCCCAAGAAACTGGGACTACAGATGTATGCCACCATGCTCGGCAATTTTTCTATTTTTTTTGTAGAGACAGGGTCTTACTATGTTATTCAGGCTAGTCTTGAGATCCTGGCCTCAAGTGATCCTCCTGCCTCAGCCTTCCAAAGTGCTGGGATTACAGGAATGAGCTACCACACCTGGCCTTCTTGCTTTTCTTTATTTACAATCACTCCCTTAGTGACATCATCTGACTTCATGGTATTGAATGCCTTTTAAATACAGATGATTCTTAAATGTATATCTCTATGTCTGATTTCTCCATTGAACTTCAAGTTCTTATACTCAACAATCAATTCAAATTTCCCCATCTGGATACGACTCAATTCTGACAAATCTAAAACCAAATTCCTCATCTTCCTCCAAAAACCTGCTCTATCTGTGGTCTTCCCCATCTTAGTTAATCATCACTCCATCCTGCCAGTCTTGGGCCCAAATTCCTTGGAGATGCCCTTGGCTCTTGCATAGCATATCCAAACTATTAGCAAATTGCAACCAAATAAGATTTCTCACTAACTCCTATGCTACCTGGTCCAAGCACCATAATCTCCCATATGGAGTATTTTAATAGCTACCCTAGCCCCATCCCTCCTCCAAATTTCTAAACATTAAAGCCAGAGCAATCATTTTCTGCTGAAAACCCTACAACTGTCAAAGGTCTCACAGTCCCCTATAATGACCAGCAAGATGTGTCCTCCTACTACCTCACTGATCTCATCTCCTTCTAATCTTTTCTTCCCTCATTCTGTTCAGGTCACAATATCTACTTATTCCAAGAACATTCTTTGCATGTTCCCACTTCAGAACATTTAAATTAGCTGTTCTCTGTCTGGAATTCTCTTCCTTCAGAAATCCGCATGACTCATTCCTTATTTCCTCTACTTCAGTGACATCTTTTCAATGAGGCTTCCCTTAACCAACTCTATTCAAAGAACGTAACACTCAACATGCACTCACCTGTGGCGCTCCCCATTCTCCTCCCCTGTTCTATTTTTCTGCATAGCTTTTAATCTTTAACGAACAGTATTATTTAAGCATTTATTTAGGTTATGAGTTGTCCCTCTACACTCATGTAAGTTCCAAAGGGGTAACAATTTGTCTGTTTTATTCCTGATGAGCCAAGCACATGGGAAGCTCTCAATTACTATTTGTTGAATAAATAGATAAATGATAAACAATTAAATCAGAGACAACTCAGGAGATAGAGGAACACCTCAATGAAAAGAATATGGGTCTCTGAATTACTTCATGTAGCAAAGCCATCCATCTGGCACTAGAATTCTCATGGCTAGCCTATTTTGAGAGAATGGAAAAAAGTCTTCATTATTCAAGCCCCTGTATATTATGTACTAGTGTATACTGAAACACTAGTACCCAGTAAATCTTTATTTCTTCTAATTTCCTTGGCTCTGTCAGAGATGCTAGTTTCTTCATCCATAAAATAAGGTGTTTGAACTAAATAATTTGAAAGGTTCTTTTAAACTCCCAAGTTTCATATTCTTAATGTTAACACAGATGCAAGAGAAATAATACCCATGCAAAGTAATGAAGAAAAACTGTCCAGATAATCCAGACAGACACTTGAGGTTAAAAAACGTACTAAGAATGACTACTTTCTTAAATTAATAAAATCTCACCATATTTAATGGAGTAAATAAAAAGTGGACCAAATCTGAAGCACTGGGGTTCTGAATGTGAGACTTCAATTTGGCCTGTAACATCAAGAAAACAGAAAAATATGTTACACTAAGATATAACTGAACACAAGACAGACACTCAGAAAGGTCTGGCATAGACTCAGAGTAAGAGCTCTTTACAGCTGGTTTCACTTTTAGTATATTCATCAGCATGAGCAGAATGAGATTAAAAGTAGTTTTTTTAAAAAAATTAAAAGTGCCTTACAACCAAGTCTCTTTGATATATCTGTTTTACACTGTGTTGTTTTAATTAAAAGCAAATCAAAATGTACCTACAAAAAAAAATCTATAAAAACACAATTTTATCTCTTAATCAGGAACATCCTGACTAGACTTTGATCTTTTTCAATTACTTCTTCTAATTTTATATAAATAAATTTCACTTACCAGAAGGTTGAATCCATGTTTAAACTTTTGGAGACAGTCAACAAATTCATCAGGAGGAGGGGGTTTAGCACGTAGAGTTAAAACACCCTCTAATGAAATAAGTGAGAAAAGGGATAGGTGTGAGCAAAGGTCCAGGAAAATTAAATGAGAAAACAAAAACTACATTTATGTCTATAAAGTTTAATAATCATTTCAGACATTCTCCCTCGTTACTCCACCACATCTCATAGTCTGACTGTAACAAACTGAGATCTAAAGTTTGTAAAAACTTCTCTACCCTTAGGAACTACCAATTACTCATTCAATTCCAGAAATATATATTGTAGTTCTTCTATATATCAGTCATTATGCTTATCATTGTGAAGACAATAAAAATGAGTACATTTAAAGCCCTGCTCTTAAGAGCCTTACTGTCTAATAGAAGACATGAATCTAAATAACAGAGATGTACAAACTGTTCTGAGAAGAGACTGCACCTGATTGGGAGATAAGGAAATGTATACTTAAAAGATGGTTCATGGAAAAAATAGCTTTAAGATGAGATTTTAAAGGTTCATTCAAGGGTAATGTTTTGGGAAAAATATCACAGTTGGATAAAAACAGCATAAGCAAAAACATGGAAAAAGGCGACTGCATGCATATGAAACAACAAACACAAAACATGAAAGCAGCCAAACATGAGAATGGAAGGGTAGATCAAGGTTAGATTGTGGACACCCTTGATGCCACGGTGAGGAGGTGGACCAAAATCAATAGAACATGGAACTAACATGCTTTATAGCATAAGAATGAAGTGACTGACTTAGAGCTTTAAGAACATTCTCACAGAAGAAAGAGTACAGGCTTGAAGGCTGCTTACAAAGCTGGGTAAAAAAATGATGACAGCTTGAAATGCATGCTGGCTTTGAAAATGAAAAGGGAGCAAAACTGGATATAGGAGACATTGAGAAAATAAAATTGATGTTGGCTATAAGCTAGACAATGAAGTCAAAGAAGAGTCTGTGGATGTGGATCTGAGTGACCAAGAAGATAATAGACCCTGCATAAAGAATACAGAAGAAACAAGAGGTTTGAGGCACTCGGAAGCAATAATACTTAATTTCAGAATATGTGGGGGGTAAGGTATTTTCAACTATACATATCTCAAAGACAAAACTAAAGGTCATATGCTTATTATATAGATATGAGCAAGAGTAAGATTTGGAAGTCATCTGTAATAGAAGGGATTTTTATTTACTATTTTTTCATATATTTCAATATATACCATTTTGCCAGAGGAAGTATAAACATTACTTCTATAATTTCAATTTTATACATTTTGAAGCCATCTTAAATAGCCGAACTACAGCATACTTCAAAATTGCTTGTATGTGATTTTGTTTGTGACCTTAATGTTCTGTTTGGAGTTTTGTGATCAAAAATTCAAATCCATTGATATTATGAAATATTTTAATGAAAAAGTCAAACTTTATATTTACCAAAATAATGAGGTCTTATGTTTACAATAAAATAAATCCAAATAAGAGAAGAATAGAGCTATGACTTCAACAGACACTAATTTTAGAACTGCTCATGAAAACCATAGATAGATGGTCACTACCTGAATCTCAGAGTTTCTGTGACTCAGGTAAGGCATCTTAGGGTCTTTCTTCATTATAGCCAACTCAGAATCAAAATGGACTCTTGCCTGGACTCTCCTTACTCTTAGCCTAAGTCGCTGGGGCTATCACAAAACTAGAAAAGGGTCTTGGTCCGTGGTCAATGGAGTTTTGCTGAGCAGTTCACAAGGGCAGAAGCTGTGTTTAGCACTGGAGTTCTGAATAATCTTTAGAAGATTTAAGAAAATCTAACTTACCTCCTGGTCCTTTCCTTTTACCTTTCTTAGTTTTCTTCCTTTTAGAAAGCTCAGAAAATGCTTCAGCTGCTTTTTGCAGTTTTGTGATAAAAAATTCAATGTCATCCAAAATGTGGTTTAAGATTTGCTGAAATTAGAAATTTTAGAACAAAATAGAAAACAAAACAAAAATATCTTTACCTTAGTTGTATACTGTTAGTAAAGAACAGAAAGTTGAAAAAAAAATGAAAGAAAAACCCCCACATGTAAATTTCAAGTTTATCACTAATTCTAAGAAATGGAATCAAACCAAATATATCTGTGGCCAAAGTGACTTTCACATTTTTCTTTAGCTTAATTTTGCTCTATTTTCAATGTCATCAAGAGAGCATTCACAATATCTACTTAGATTATTATTTTCAATTACTCTAATTTTCTCATAGTGTTCTCCCACACAAAGATAGGGGGAAAAAATTCTAAGAAACATTTTGTTAGAACAGCACAGAACGTTTTTGTGTACCTAATAAATGTCTCAATATAGCACTGGCAGTGTTATTTCATGGAATTAAAGGTATATAGAATGTTGTGATAAACTAATAAATATAGCTAATCTATAATAAAAGGCATTAATCAAAGTTTCTATATGACAAAAGAGAATGATGTACTATGCTTTCAGAAATCACTGAAACAATTTTGATTGTCTCATATACTATAGTCTTAGTTGGCTTTCTCCATTATGTGTGAAACCTGACATTCTTCTAATTAAAGAATAGGAACTGGGGTTAAATAAACTTTTAAGAGTAACATGTAAGAGTGTGAAGTAAAAATTAAATGCCAAATTCCAAATTCCTTCAAGTATTTGTTTCCAGATAAGCCTATAATGTGTATAGTGTAAAAAGTTAATTATATTAACATCATATTCTATTATTATATCACAGGGCATTGTCATTCTATAAAAAATTAGTAGAGGGAAATAAAAATAAATACAGCATTATCCTTTATAAAGCATTAAAATTTACATATCTATTCTTTAAAAATGCCACTTAACTTTTATCTTCTAGTTATTCTAAAATATATTCTTGATAAATGCCAAGACATTAAAAAAATTTCAATTATGAATTAAAAATTATGACAAAAGAAAAACTGGACTATCCCTCAAATCTGACAATGCAGCTTAAATTCCTTTGAAACCAGTTAATACGCTAGTTCTTCTATCACAGCCCAAGTCTACTAACTAAATGTTGGCAGAAACGCAAAAATAGTCACGGAAAAAAAAACAACTCAAAGGGCACTGAAAAAAAAGTTTTAACAAAACATCTTCATGTAAATCAACTTCATTTCCCTGTGAATTTTTTTGCCTCTTAAAAAAAAAGCCAATGATCTAAAGATGACTGTTGTACTTACCACATCTCTGTCAATTCGGGCTGCCATCATCTCGGGTGTTTCTTCCTGCTCATGATACTGCCTTGGTTTTTCAACTAGAGAAAGGAGAATCATAAGTTTTTCAAACTTTTGCTTAAACATTACCAATATAGGTAATTAAAATATGAAAATTAGCTAGAAAAGAGTGTCAATTACAAAAAGGAACACCTCCCTGTATACACAAATCAAAACTTGCTCATCATCCCTGAAATGCGTTCTTGCCACCACTCACAGAAGCACTTTGGCAGAGATAAAGCATTGGCCTGCCCACGTTTATGATGTTTGTTTACCCTATAATGTCCCCTCTATTTTCCCTCTTTCTAGTGTCAGCCACCTGTGGAACCAACCCTAACTTAGCTCCCTTTAATTCCTTCACAAGCAAGTAATACAAACCAGCAGTTAAGCACCCACTTATCAAAAAGTAGCTAAGTTCTAATGCAAGAAAGCTACTGATTTTTATACATTCCAACAATGACTACAATAAAGCTTTGAGAGTTCTGACAGTAGACTGCTTCTTAAAATTCTAGTGTAATTAAGCTTAAATCCCACAATGTTGGCCTCACTAATTTTAAGCCACATGCTTTAAAAAAAGAAACACCTACAGGAATTTACAAATTAAAAAATAAATGTCTTAGGGCAGTGAAGATGTTACAGTTGCTCAGTTAGCTAGAGCAGTAGTCCCCAACCTTTTCAGCACCAGGGACCAGTTTTGTGAAAGACAGTTTTCCACGGACTGAGGGTTGGGGAGCAACAGAGCTCTGTGGGGTCTGGTCTCTAACAGTCCGACTTGGGGGTTGAGGACTGCAGGGATAGAGCATGATGTTAATCATGAGGTCATTATCACGAACTCCCTTCTGGTATGAGTCAGTTAACACTACCACTAAACACAGACGGTTATTACAAATATTTCATAGTAGATTAAGTTTTAAAATGTATAGATGGAACAGGAGAAATGTATTACCATGAATGGAAATATAACTCATTATATATCATGATTCATGATGTTCAATACAGAGAACTATAAAATATATGGAAAACTCTGTATTGCTATGCCTCCTCTGTACTAACTTTACCCATAACTGAAACACTTGCCAAAAAAAAAAGAAGAAGAAAGAAGAAATCACTGAGCCTTATGAAACTTAGTGGCTATTAACTAGCCTAAGATAATTAAAATTTATACATATGAAATCTTGCCAGTTAGCTGCTGTTTGACACATGGTTAGCTGTTGTCTTGGCTATATAGTGTACTACTATAGAAAGCAGTAAGTTGAAGTTGAAATATAGATATTTGAAATTCCAGCTAAGTACCTCCCAAAATATCATTTAGATGGCAAAGTGAGGGGGAGATATGGCATTTCTAGTAACTTTGTCAGGTGTGAGACACTACACAATTCTACAGAGATCAGTTTTGGAAGTCAAGGGTAGATGTACTCCAGGGATTCAAAGAAGGAGCTGGTTAGCCTGCGTCAACCAGAGCCTTCAGAGGGACCATTAACATATTTCTTTGGGGGATTTTCCAACTAAAAACTAGCCCAGATCCAGATAGAACCTAATGTGATAAGTGTGGTCTATTTGGCCTACTGGTAAATTAGAAGTTTTGAGAACCTTATCTCACTGTAATATAAACAAAGGAGATGGCAGAGAGTATTTCAGACAAAATCTAATGAGAGCTAAGAACCCCCTGGGTATGAATTCTCTCTTTGTTGTAAATTGCCTTAGGTTTAACATATGTTTTTACAAGTTTGTTCATAATGTCTGTAAACTTAAGATTGTCTTATCCTTCCTCCAATTCAAGGAAGACTGTTTTGACTACTCTCATTAAAAAAAAAAAAAAAAAAAAATCCTCTCCCCCAAAACAATAACAAAAATACCGTAAGTACACAAAAAGTAGAAAACACAATAAACTCCTTAATGTTTTAAACACAACATTTTAAATACAAAATGGACGAACAGAAACTTATATAATTCCTGAAAACAGAAATACTTATAAAATTAAAATAAATAATAACTGTTACTTTATTTTTGAAAAATGAATGCTTCAAAGATTTCTTTCTTTCATCTCTTTGGTACCTGTGCTTACAAGTAGTCCTCTGAAAATACCTTTAAGAACACAAGAAACCAAAATAAAATGGAAAACAATTCCAAAAAAAAAATGAACTCGAAATGAAAACAACCACAAATCATGCTTCCTATTCTGTGCTAGGTACTGTTATAGGCATTATTTGCTTTCAGATTCACAGCAATCTATGAATTATTACCTCCATTTTAGACATGAGACTGAGGTACAGAGAACTTTCCAAGATCACACAGGTAGAGAGATCTAGTTGTTGCTTCAGAGCCCAGCTTCTGACATACCATTCAAAGCAGAGTCCAATGTCACTCATTTTGGTAAATAAGTTACATTGTTTAACTGCACTGCCATATATCCTGTATGAATAATACTTTACTGGATAAAGAATAAGTGATTTAAGAAGTCCCACTGGAGTAGGGGGCAAAAGAATGAGGCTCTAGAGTTCATCAAATTCAAATTTGCTGAATCACAATTTACTCATCCTTAAAATGAAGAGACTAGACCAAAAGTATTTTAAGCCATTTTCTGGTTATAAAAATTTCAGATTCTAGTAAAACTTTCTGACATATAAAAAGTTACACTAAGTTCTATGCTAGAATTGTTTTTAAAAAGAATGCCAAGGTAAAATGATGCTACATGCATAGGGCCCTTTTAACAAGTTTAGCTAGATGATGAACGCCTTTCCCCTCTCCACTGCCAATATCCTACCACTGTCCTGCATCCTTCCCATTACCACAACAAATATGTCCCAAAAGGGACAGCAGTTAGTAATAATAAATGGAAATAATGTGAAGTGTAATCTAAAAAAAAAAAAAAGAGTCTCTTATTTGGTATATATTCTATTGCCATCTTTTTCTCAGTCAAGTGAAACTTCCTCTCTTGGCATTAAAAAAAAAAAGACTCTAATATTAGTACCATATTTATTAAATGGCTGGTCTGCACTCTCACAGATAGTAATCTTAAACAGTATTCAATGCTTAACTTTCCTTTATCTAAGATTTAATTTTTTAAAACTAACCTCAGGCTTCAGCTCAGAAATCAGCATCAGAATTTGAAAGCAAGAACTATGCCACAACCCACAGGAAAGTATTCAATAAGTGTTAATTCTAGAAATACTCACAGTCCCCTTGGTCAGCTGCCCATGCAGACCAGGCTGCCACTCGACTTCTAACATCCACCTGGGTAACAGTCCCAGGGGGCGCAGGGGCAGGAGCTCTTGGTGGAGGTGGTATACCAGGGTCTGCCTTGGAAATCATTCTAAAAAAAGATGAAAACAAACTGAATTTTTACCATCTCTATTTCTATAACACATCAATTCTCTCAATTTATGATATCAGTTATTCAACCTTGAAAAGAACTACGTAAAAGGCCAATAAAGAGCTCCTAACCATTCCATATTGCATATATTTATAAATGCACATGAAATACAAAACAAAATTCAACCAAAAACTAGGTTGAATTTTTTTCTGGGTCTCATGTGATTTGGAAGGGCTGTGGACCAATAACAGCCCTAATATATAGCTTATATTTCCTTAGGCTAACTTCTCTTAAAACGTCACTTATCTTTTCATGACTCTCTGGGACTTCCAACACCAGTAAGAAAAGCCATATCAGAGAAAGATCAGAAACATGGAGAGAAAAGCAGCAAACATATACTGACTAACTTGAGAGAGCAAATGTGTTGAGACTACAGATTGTAAAATATAATAATATACCTCCATCAAAAATAATTTTTCTAAACCTTTAGGGTAAAAAAAAGACATAAAAACAAATCAGTTCTATTCCTTAATTTCGTTTAATGTTTTTACCTCAGGGCATCAGGCCGCCTCTTCTGTTTTCCTCCTTTACTGTCACTGATTGCACTTTCAATATCTTCACTAATTAGGTTTGCCTGCAATGAGACACAGTTACCTGGAAGGTTATAGATTTTTCTGAATTTTACTATGCAGGTTAAAACAGAAAAAGGGATTATGTTCCTTGTCTTATTAAATAAGTATCTTGATGCGAAAAGTCTTTTTTTAAGTCTGCTTTTAAAACATGACTCTTGAAGTTTTTAATTGTCAACTATATGAGGACAGGATGTAAAAGTTGAAGGAATTTTTAAAGATTATCTAATTCTGATTCTGTTAGGGAAAAAGCCATTCTTGAACAAAAGCAAACATAAAAAGGATATGCATATGCTGAAAGTATAAGTACATGCTAAACATTAGACTGGGTAAATATCTCCACCTGAGAAGAAATGAAGGGGTCAGAAGAAGCAAGTGCATGGAGAGTACAGTGCCTGCCCTTTCTCATCCTCAACATCCACTGGACACTCATTAACCCACTGAAACAAACCCCTGAGTCCCAGCAGTCACAGTCGTCAGTAAATTCATCTTGAACCTGTCACTATTATCCTCCCATACCAAATAAAGCAAGCCCTTTGTTCTCAACTCTGAAATCCAGAAACTCTACTCAGAATCGTAACTCTTAGGTCCCAGGGGGACTTTTAGAGCACAGATACAAATATCAAATTTGAAATGTTTTTTAACTTAGTCCTCTGTTTTTAAAATGTTTGAAATTTTACTATATTTTCAGAGCAAAATATTCCCTTTAATATTTATTGATTTAATACATTTAACCTTACAAAATTCTTAATACACTTATGACTTTCAAAAGGTACTACATAAAAATCTGATGACTATCACATATACAAATTACCTAAATACCAGCTGTTTTCAAGTAAGATTTTTAGAAAGTCAGTTATGAAATAAATTGAAATTAAAAGAAAATTATGATATACCTATTTAGTCAATCTTAATTTATTCTATCATATTTTAATGTCAAAAAATACAGAAAAAATTAAGTGACTATGCTAATCTTCCAGAATTTCTTTATAACGATAAAAGTTAATGGATATTTCATAATCTACAATCAAAATGAAAAATTACTGCTTTGGCAAAGTACCAATTAACACAAAATGATTTCTCTTTTAGAGAAATCAACTCAGGAAATAATGGCATTCAAGATTGGAGATAACTTGTAAGGTCCAACAAAGCATCACAAATTATAATCATTTGAAATTACACTATACTTGGAAATAGAAACTTTCAGGATATAGTCTGTTATTACTGGATCAACTATTTTCTCATAATACTTGGGGATCACAAAGCTTGAGCAATTATTCAAGTCACATAATTAAATGTGAACTTTAAAATCAATATCGTGGGAAATGTCGAAGTATTTCATTGCAATAATCCATGCCATGTGATCAGTGAATAAATTAAGATTGCTTGATTATTTATTGTCCACAAAGCATGATTTCAGAACAATCAATTTTTAATTATAAGTCCAAGGCACTTAGTGAGAATTTAATATATTATCTACCCTTTTTAAAAAATAACACATTTGATTTTTTAATATCATTCTTTATTTATTTGGCATGGAAACCCTTAGGAGGATACTAAGGTATTTATTTTCCCTACAAAATTCTCAGAGAAACTAAACATCTAGTACCTAATAGCTAGCCATATGATCAAAATAAGTAATGCTGTGCTGCCAGAACATCTGTGTAAAGGAAAAAAAAGGTCACCATTCCTTTACCTTAATCTCATCACACTGGAACAGATGAAGATCTGGCTTGTTCTGGGTTGGCTCTTTGCACACTAGAGCAAGAATTGAATCATAGCTGCATGAATGCATCACAGCTTGGCAGTGCTGGATTGTGTTTAAAGGAAAATTCTCCAGTTCATTCTATAAATAAAGTAAATATTTTATTTTGTCAAACTTTACTCATTTTCATACAATTTGACCTGATTGCAAACATTAATATTTCTGCAGCTTCTTGGAAAAAAATATAAATTTAATAAACTTGCCTTTGATTCTAAATCAATGAGGCTCACAGCTCTGTCATCCACTTGAAGAATCATATCTTGAGTCCACACTTTGCCCTTGGCATCAAGCAATTTCAGCTTTCTTATTCCATCATCGACAGTTATCATAGCATCTTTCCGATCCAGAACAAAGGTAGTCAAGTGCTTATGATTGGCAGAAAAAAAAATATTTATAATACGCACAAACACATACACAACCTCTTGCTACACATTTTCCAAAAGAAAGCAGAATTAATCTAATTGAAGTCACTAGCAGAGAAGCGAGGGACAAACACAAAGTACTCTAAAACTTTATGATTATCTTACTGAGAGAATGAAGTCAAGCAGGTTTTTGTTGAATGGAGAAAATGATGCCTTGACTCATAAGTTATCTAAATCTGTTTCATACCAAGCCATGTTGAACTACATAAACATGGCATAAAAACAAATTCTTAACAGCTTAAAAAACATTCCTTTAAAATAAATTTTCCCCCATTTTACTCTATCATGGTTATCTAAATGCTGAAAAATAGCAGGCTATCTATATGGCAGCTTTAAAATTATGGACACTGATACTGCAGAGTAGCAACGGCTCAATTATAGGCTGTAACAGCTGTCTAACTGTTTAATCTATTGATACAACTTAATGAAACAAAACTGCTTAAATTTAATTAAGCATACTTGAGATAGGTAGAAAACTGAAAATAAGAGCAATTTAAAATTACCTCCCTGCTTAAATATTTTCTATTATAAGCAGAGGTCACCTAGAGAAATTCCAAGAGCAAATATCTTAAAAGATAACAACAGAGCAAAAACGAAAAAAGAAACCATGTTTAAATAAAACCAGTAATGTCTTTAGATAAAACTAAAAATAAAACCACTCACTGAAACTGTCAAAGGCTTAGTTTTAAGAAAATTCTATAGTACAAAATAGAAGCCTTTGTCCTGTTTTAACCAAAATAAGGCTGGCAATAATAAATGAGTAGTAATTATGATTCTTATTAATATGTACTCTTTGTGAAAATAGACTGCAGACTAACAAGATACTTTCATATGTAACATTTCAGTTTCATAAAAATTTTTAAAAGTCAACACAATTTAAAATACATTATAGGAATAAAATAAAACATAATTCTGACTTTATTTCCAATTTTATGTCCCTCAAGGTTCAATCTAAATATTACCAAACACCAAAGCATCTTACTTCAACACGGTACTGGGATATATCTGACACACTGCTGACACTGTCACGTGCATAATTCTTCCTTTGCTCTGAAAGAGAAATTTAAAAAGTCATTATTTATCCATGAATAGGCTGAAGTTCATATGTTGGTATCACATGGCCATTTCTAAAACTAGTCTATCTCACATATAAATACAGTAGTTAACAAGTCACCATTGTGTGGTGCATCTGAAAACACTCATTATTCACAGTAAATCTAAAAACCACAGGAAAGCCTAAATGATATGCAAAGAACAATTTGGTCCACTACAAATTTTTAGAATTCCAAAGGTTAACAAGATTATAAATGCTCTAAGAAAAAGAGTTATTTCATCTGAAGGTTTTATTAATCAGGAATCCACTGTTTGGCAAAAAGATAAAAACTGGCTTGTAAATTTCATCTGTTAATACACTGAGACCAAAATATTAAATATAATTGAAAATATTGTCATAGATACTGTATTATATGAGTTAGACTATATTATTATTAAATAAAATAGGCACTACAAAGAACATCTCTTTTCACAACATCCAAACTATGGACAGTGTTAGAGGAGATTCAAAAGATGAATCAATCATAGTGATTGCCATTAAATATTAACAATTTTCACACATTTATAGAACACACAAATGTGACACTTAGAATTGTAGATATAAACTGTTAAGAAAAATAAAGTTGGGTAGAAAGTTTTGCATCAAACTACTTAAAAAGAAAAAAGAAACCTTTAATTTCCTTTTCTGAAATGCTGCAAAACCAAAAAATATTAAAATATAAAATGTGTGTTGACAGTATTTGGTATTTTCTTTTTCATTTTAAATATGGAACACTTTACGAATTTGTGTGTTATCCTTGCACAGGGACCATGCTAACCTTTTCTGTATTGTTCCAATTTTAGTATGTGTACTGCCAAAGTGAGCTCTATTTGTTACTTTTTAATCAAATAACTTGCTTACTTGTAAATTCAGAGTTGCCCTATTTCTTCTAAAACAGAATGATATGATGAAAAAGAACTCTAAGGGAGGGAACCAGTAGATTTTTGATTCTAGCTTTGGCTCTGTCATTAAGTAGGAAACTAAATTTGGGCAAAACACTTAATGCCTTGGGCCACAGCACCCTTATCATAAAATAAAAGGGTTAAATCTAAATACCCTTAACTCATTAAAATTCTGATATATTCATCTATATATATGTAACGTAACTTTCTTAACAACCGATTTTTTTTCTAAATATAAACATGTTTCTTTCAGTTAATACAGAAACTCTTAGGTACTCCTACAACAGAAGTTGAAAAGATTTGCTAAACATAAAAGCAAAGTACGAAAATCCAAAGTACATATATGTAGACTCAGAATGTTAACATATTTTTCCAAAACTTCAATAAATTTTTGTTTCAAAACACATATGAAAGTCACTTCCATTTATATTTACTTTAAAAATGTAGATGAAAATCTCCATATTCCTTATATCAATATCACTCTGATATTCCAATATGTTCTATTTTTGCTTTTGCAGCATTAAAATTACTTAATAAAAACAGACACACTACAAAATTCAGACTTCGCTACCTTTCTTTTTTTGTTTGGATGATGACCTGAAGAAGTATGATCCATCCGGTCCTACCAAAATAATGTGATCAAAAAGAAATATCTGGTTTCACCTCAAATTTTCTACTCCAATGTAACAAAGCATAAACCTTTACTTACATGACTATATTCTACATATTTAAAAAGTGAACAACCATGATTTTTCTGATTAGTTGAAGATTAATAAATGTGAGATATTAAAACACGGATGATTGTTTCTGGGAGAACCATTATGACTCTTGAAATGTAATATGTAATTCAGGGATACATCTGACAAAAGCACATCTAGAAATAATGACTATTTCAGAATCACTGGTTCATCATATTCTAATACAACTCTCATGGTAGACCGAGAACATGAGGGTAGCTCTACTTCATTTGATCCAACCTGATGATAGTAAAAGAAATGGCAATCAATACCATGATGTCCAGTTATATGGTAGCTCTAGGATGTTCAAATGCTTGACTTAGTCTTTCAGATAAGTGATTGACAAACACAGTTGAAGGTCCAAAATACTGTATGTTTATACTTAGATATTTTCATTATGAAGTAGTAAGAATTTATACCCCCAGATTTCCCAACATATAGCTTTTCAGTCCCATGGAAACATAATTTACAGAAATAAAAAAACTATTTCATAGCATTTTAAAACACTATGATGTTAACTGATCACTTTGATTGCCCAGAAGATACGGTGTCATTTATAACATTCCAAATTATGGACCCATTTTAGAAATTCCTGGACAGCTTTCTCTCCTATATTATGTAATATGAAATTACCTTTTAAAAATCCTAAAAATATATAAATGCCATAAAATGGATTTACAAATAAACTGCTAGTTCCAGTGATTTTTAAGTCAACAAATAAAGGTTAATATTAATGCTTTAATATAGGCAATGTTGAAAGAAGTTTACTAAAAGGCAACTACATTTCTTTTTTATGAGAATCATATGTATTCACAAGAACAAATATAAATAGTAATTATGCTCCTAAACTGAAAATCTCATAAAAGCCTTAAAACAGTGTAAAAAGCCTACGTAAAGTCTCTCAACACTACTCAAGGTGGAGCCTCTAATGAAGTTCACCACTTTCTCTAACAGCGGTTCTCCTCTTTGACTGCATATTAGAACGAACTTTATAAAACACTGTGTGGGGCCTCACTACACAAGAAATTCTAATGTTAACTGGTCTAGGGTGCAGCCTAGGCACTCCACTTTGCAAAAGCTCCCCAGGCAATTCTAATGTGCAGCTAAGATACTCCAAAATCTGCATAAATGTCAACTCATCTACTGTATGCTATCTCTTTAAGCAGAAAATTTTCCTTTCCAAATTAAGAGTGTAAATCATGGTCAAATGGTATATTAAATAATAAATAAATGAATAAATCTAGCAATAGAGCTTTGAGTTTCTAGCATTATAAGATGCTTAATATAAGAGCAAGTCAATGTCCCTCCTCACCCCTACCACCTTCTTTCTCTTACAATCAGTTAGAGCTAGGAACAAAACTTACTTGCTTAGAGTACCACTGGTTCTGTCTCACTATTTTTCCTATTAGCTTTTATTCCATGACCCAGAATATACAAATCCAAACAGACAGAATTAGGTGAATTCAGTAACCAATGATGGAAATTCTATACATATCATTTTAGCATTATTGATACCCTGTCACAAAAATCAATATTTGATTTCCAGATCAGAAACAGTAAATTTAGGTTTCATTTAACTCTTTAATTACTATGATTGCAACTACAAGTATTCAGGCCTCAGTATTTATAGTTAGTTCCTTTTCACCTGCATTGATGTTTATGCATAGTATAGCAACATGTGAAACAGATAATATTCAGAGATAAAGCTTATATTTAGAAAATTTTTACTTTCTCTTTCTCTTAAAACAAAATGTTGCTTAGAAAGTAGGGATTTGGCCATTAGAAAGGAAAAAGTAACATAAAAGCAGCTGCTATTTCTCTCTCTAAATAAAACAATAGGCTATAGCTCATATTACTTTATACTTATAAAACTTTCAACCACAATAATAGAGAATTCCTCTCCCACTACAGTATAGTGTATAATTTCCATAGAAGAGAGGTGTTTAATGGGAATCAGTAAGGAGCACCAAGTGACAATTACAAGCTCTCATTATCAGGCAACTATCACAGTTTGACAGATCAATATCTGAACCAAGATACTGCTTTAAAACACAAACAAGGTCATTCTTAAAAACCATATCATTTAAGAATTAACTTTATTGGCCTGTTCAACAAATAATTGAAATGGCTTATCCCATGAAGTTAAAAGAAGCTTCCAAATTTTCAGTTAAGTTGGGAAAATTGCCAAACTGTCTTTTGGAGTCACCTTCTCTGGTACATTCTAGCAAGATGAATTTTGACTCTGACGTTTAGCCCAATTTCCTGGGACTCTTTAATCATGGGCCATTTACTTCTCAAGAATTAAAAAAAAACAACATAAAACACAATATTTTGTTCTCTGAAAAAAAGACTTAAATGTTTCCTCTAAGTAAAATACACACCAAAAATAACAAGAATGGGGAAAAGAGGAATGAGTTTTAACTCATAAGTGTCACTTGAATGTGTAAGAGATTGCTTGAGCTTTAATTATGACAATTAAACAGAGAGACTAGCTCCAAAACAAGAGCAGGAGATAGAGAAAGACAGAAAGAGAAAGAAAGCTAGGTACAAAAAGAAAAACATGTAGGGAGGGTATCTGTTGAGAAAAATGGTATTTTCAGGAACATTGTTATGAGAAAGTTGAATCAAGCACTGTGTGGAAATACAGGAAAGCTTACAGTAAACTGAATCATATAGAAAATCATTGTGCAGTTTATAGATTACTTATACTCAATTCTTACCAGCATCTCTCTGAGAAGAAAAGGAAAAGCAGGAAAACACACATATATTTTCCTACATGTTATTAATATCACACAACAGTTCAAACTTAAGGTTAAAATGAGACTTGAGAGAGTGTCTATCATATTTATCTAATATTATTTGCCCTCCCAGTAATGTGAATCTCAAAGTTACTGTAAGTGTTGGCAATAACAAAAAAGTACTACTAATAGGTAATTCTGTGAAATTTGAGTTTTTTTGGAGATGAGATGACATAAAGCAGCCGTTTGTTTACGGTAAATGGCCATATTCCAAATTCAGTGATAGCTAATTTAAAGGGAACTTCCTTTTCTAGGAAATTCAGCTATTCAGAACATAGCAGAAAACATACTTAAATAAAATTATTTCTCTTAGTGGCTGTTACAGATGTTGCCATGTCAAAAATTTACACATTTTGAAGTATAAACTAATGGAAAGACTCTCAATTCCCCACTCAGAACCTATTACTAACAACACTTTCTATCTAATTTCCCAGCCTACAGATATTAGAAGCAGGCATATTAACAAGATGGTCAAGTGACAGGCCTGGGATTTAGCCACATGGAAAAAGCAGCCCCAAATATTCAAAAGGCAAAAGATTCTGCATGATGTGGTGGTATAAAGGTAAGGAATGAAGCCTCTAAGAATATCGCAGCATAAAAGCTAATATACACACACATCACCCTTTGAGTCACCAACAAGAGATTACAGGTGCCACCTCCAAGAGAAGGTACTATTTAATATATTTTACAAGTATTTCTCATAAAAATGATTTTAAATTTTACCCCTAAAGACTGACAAACAGGCTAGCTGAAAAAAATATAAAATTTACTATTTTCTGATAACAGTAGCTAGTGAAATGCTACTATCATGAAATAAGTGGAGAAGAAAGAAATTAATGTTTATTTTCCTAAGTAAGTATTACTTTGTCAGTGACAATAGTGATACAGAGCCTTTCACATGCTGGCTTGGAAATTTCCTGTTTGACAGTAAAGAAATGACAAAACAAGGTTATTAAAACTGTAGCATATTTTGGCCGGGCGCGGTGGCTCACGCCTGTAATCCTAGCACTCTGGGAGGCCGAGGCGGGTGGATTGCTCAAGGTCAGGAGTTCGAAACCAGCCTGAGCAAGAGCGAGACCCCGTCTCTACTAATAATAGAAAGAAATTAA
>CAUYRT010099523.1:0-21136 GCA_963574885.1 Lepilemur ruficaudatus | reverse complement strand
CAAATATTATCTTTTAGAGTAGGCTGAGAAAGTTGACCACTTGCAATATTTTAACCCTACACTTTAGCTAGTAGAACACACGCAGAGGTGCTATGTCCACTCCATATTATAGTCCTGGAATCAGGAACTCCAAAGCAATATTTCTAAAATCTGACAAGATTTCCAAGTATGTCTGCATATTCAAATTAGTATAAAATACAACTGAGCTGATAGTAATTAAGAAATCAAAAAGTTAACTCAGTTGAGAAACAAATATTATTGCAAACTGTTTCTCAGTGAAGAATTGGGTGTATTAATGGTTTTCTACATCTTTCACAAAATGTGCCAACAATATATGTGAAAGCAGTTATAATTGTAATTGTGTACCTCTTGTGTCCTTTAAAACTGAGGTTAATGTTACCAGGTTTTAGGGCTTATCAATAGAATTCAATCTCTTTTAAAAAATGCTTGTTTATACCTCATATTGTATGGTTTTATATTACTTTATATCACCTCCATGACATAATGTACTCTTTCCTGAGGCAATTGTTTTACCATCTTCTTACAGAGGCAATACCGCTTGAATCTTCTGTTCAGCACTTTGGAATCATTTAGATTTTAAGTTTTGGCTTGGCTACTGCTGTCACTGTGGGCTTAGTCAGATAATCACAGTAAAACTCAACTTTCTTAGCCTCAAAATGGAATATTTTTGTGGTAACTTCTTCCATGGACTGAGTGTAGAGAAACACTTTCAGAAGAAGAAATAAAAGAAAGGATTGGTAAATTTGACTACATAAAATTAAAATTTTCTTGAGAAAAAATACCACAAGCAAAGACAAATGACAATTGATAAACTGTAAGACATTGTTTTTAAAATATATTTGAGATAACGACCTACTATTTCAAACATACAAAGGATTTTTAAAAAGTGAACACAAAACCCCCAAAATTCTATAGAAAAAATGGGAAAAATCATGAATAATTTTTAAAAGAGATATTAAATGGCCCACATAATCAGAAAATATAATCATATTAACTCATAATAAGGGAAATGCAAATTAAAACTAAGATACAAAATTAAAAGTGGGATACAACCTCTCATCCATCAAATTGGAAAAACAAACAAACAAAAAACACCTGACAATATACTCTGTTGGAAAAGGATGATAGTAAGTAAAAAATAGACAATGTGTGAAAAATCATATATGTGTTAATCTTTAAGAAAAAAGAGAAAGCGTGAAAATGTAATTATATCTGCTTATATATAGAAAATCAAAAAATAGAAAGGACAACCAGAAAATGTTGAAATTGATTACCAAGAGTAGTGAGATAAAATATATTCAGGAGGGAGTGATAATACTCTGTTTATAGATTTTTAAAATAATTTTGACTTTTGTAAGTGTGTTAACATATTACATATTCAGAACATAAAATGATAAATCAGTCCACAAATTTAAAATCTCATCCACAAATACCCTCACAGAAACATCCAGAGTAATATTTGATCAGATATGGGCACCATAGGCCTGCTAGCTGACACATAACTGTAAGCATTATGATCATTATTTGCAAGAGAAGAAACACATTCCTTCTAAACAAAGGAAAAATAAATCATTAAGTAGAAGCTATCTTGAAATCTTTCTTGTCCTCCTTTTGTGTATATTTTATGTACTAGTTATTGAGAGTTCATTTTACAATTTAATCTTAAAGTAACGTAATATTCAGTGAAACAGACTATTCAATGAAACCATTGATCAAATTTTTGAGAAGTGAGAAATGAAGCCCTTGATAGATGCAATAACTGTTGGAAATGTGCATCTTCTCATTTTGGAGAAGAGTGAGAGCCTCTTCACTAGCAAGAAGGATAGATGTGTGTGGTTTAGGTACAAATACAGGGTTATTTTATTATAGTAAGGAGTTCAAATGTATGCAGAGGGATCCTTATGGAAGCTGAGTAACCAAAGAATAAACTATCTGAATTTAATCATGTCTGTTATCAATTTATTTCCTCTCAGCTCTGAATGTACGCTTCAAAAAATGCCCTAGGATAAACAACAGGATTCTTTTAAATATTCCTTCTTTGAAGTGAGCACACTCTTAAGTTTTCTCAGTAGAGAGTTCTGGAGGGATGCTGCAGAAGGAAAAGTATGAACACTCCAAAAGCTTCCTGCTGCGCTGGTGACCAGAGACACCATATGGTGTGCTCACTGTGAAGATCTCTTGCCAAGCTGGTATATAAGGTTAGTATAAATTAATGCAGATTATACAAAGCTTAAGGATATTTAATATAAAGAAATTAGAACTCTCTATTTTGTTGTTGTTATTTTTGTTATTGCTTGCTAGTTTGTTTCTTTTATATACAGAAAACCTGAAACACACATTTTTTATCTGGTCAAGTTCCATAATACTAATTGTAGCAGTGGCCAAGCTTCATTTCCTCCTGTATCTGTCATATTGGGGATACAAAGTGGTTAACTCTTAGATAACGGCTTTATCATATTTTGTTCATATTTTGTTGGCCACTGACACAAAATTCATATCATTAAGTCAGATAAAATCTGAGTTTCTGAACCCTAACTCAGAGAAACAGCCTGTACAAATTTTCAGCTTAAACCTTTGCATGAAAAGTCTTCTTTGTAATAAAATATCTCAATCTGCTCACATAGGGAATACTGACTAGAAAAAAAAAATGACAGCAAAGAAGACAAATGAGTTTGCTTGTTACTGTGATTGTTATGCTTTGCCTTGGGAATATTTTTGAAAGCATCTACTAAATAATAGTGACTATAAATAAATATTAAAATAGTCCATCACTCCACAAATAAAACTAAAACATTTCTAAATTTTAAAACTGCAAATTAGTACAAGTCTTATGGAAAACACTATGGAGATTTCTAAAAAAAAAAAAAAAACTAAAAGTAGCCCTACTATTCAATCCAGCAATCCCACCACTGGATATCTATCAAAGGGAAAAGAAGTCATTTTATCAAAAAGACACCTGTACTGAAATGTTTATTGCAGCTCAATTCACATTTGCAAAGATCTGGAATCAACCCAAGTGCCCATCAATTCATGAGGGAATTAACAAAATGTGGTATATGCATACCATGGAGTACTACTCAGCCATAAAAAAAGATGAATTACAATAATCTTGATTCCAGCGCAATAAAGAAACATATCTCTTGACAATAATAATAAGAAAGATACTCTAACTAGAATTGCTAAAAATAAAAGAAATAAAATATAATCATTGTACAATCATTTGGCCTTTAAAGTAATACTGATTTAAATTTCAGTTATTGGGAGAAAGAGAATTTACTTGAATTATCATTTCTCCTTCTATACTTCTAAAATATTAAAGAAATGAAACCCAATAGAGAGTAAAAAATGATGAATGAAAATATAGGGAGGAATTTAAAATACTGTAGCAAGCCATTAGTAAAAATATGGCAACAATATCTCTTGATCTTGTTTTATATCAGACCTGTGAAATGTCATTATTATCAATTTTAATGAAGTTTTTAAATTAATATAATAATTTTATTACTATAAAAATATCCATTACATGAACATCAAAGGCTTACCTAAAGACTGAGATTTCTGGTAAGATGTGTGTTTGCCTACTTGAAGTGGCTATGAAATGGGTATTGTCCCCATGAAGCTTTGTATCAGTTCTATGACTATACCTGTATATATGGATATTTGCTGAAAATGTGAACCATTTTTCTTTGATTATCTTACTCCTCCTTCCACTTTTTAATTTCTCTTCAATCTGACTTTAGAAAAATTCTCCCAAAATGTGTCTTTTTCATGAAACTTAGTGTGTATTTCTTCGTAAGGCAGTTAGAGGGCAC
Organism: Lepilemur ruficaudatus; assembly: GCA_963574885.1. Classification (NCBI taxonomy): domain Eukaryota; kingdom Metazoa; phylum Chordata; class Mammalia; order Primates; family Lepilemuridae; genus Lepilemur; species Lepilemur ruficaudatus. Next base: position 17,303 of record CAUYRT010099523.1, on the reverse strand, counting down.
AGTCAACGGATGGAGAAATGATGTAGGCATGGCCAATAATAACTTCAGTACTTTGGAACTTAAGTGATTAAAACAAAGACCAGAGGCCAAGAATTCCTTCATTATAGCATCAGCTTCAGTGTGTGGACTGGTTTGTTTATCTGTGTGACCCTTGCTGTAGTTTCTACTGGACAAACCTCCAGAGTCCTTCTGTTCCTTCTGGGAACTTCTGTTTCTGCACATCTAAATCCTCCATTTTCCTAATGATTGTAAGAGGCCCTGGTATTTTTCCACTAAATTGTTTTGCATGAACGTACATAGAGGTATTCTGTTGTTTTCAGCCCATTATTTAAGTAGGTTGCCTGCTCCTTTTGCTTGTGTATATCAGATAATAAATAGCTCAATTCTTATAGCCTTCACAGTAAAACAAGGGCTAGAAAATGGCATCAGGCCAGAAAAAAATGGAGACTTGCTTAACACATATATTAACACATACTACAAAAACATAATATTCAAAGTAATCCTGCAAAACAGGAAGAAAAATAAGAACTGCCACTGAAAAAAAAAAAACGGGAAAAGTATATTAACAAGCATATGAAAAGAAAAGATACTCAAAATCACTTAAAAGTTAAAGAAATTCGAATAAAGCAAAATGGGTTCAAGTTATCTTCAACAGAATGGCAAAATGTGAAAAACGACAATGCTTGCCTTGTGGATAATGACGAATAGAGTAATATGAAAGCTGAAAATTGGATGGCATTTAGTATTAAGATATGAGAAACTGATGATAAAAAATATACTATATTGTAACATTATGAAGGAAATTTTGACATTGAGGAAGAGAACAAAAACAGGCTACATGGCATATTGCTGGATATAGTCTGGATTATATATCTACGTATGTGTATGAATATACATGTACACATGCATACGTAAATGTATGTATAGCAAATAAAATATATGCACATAAATACATCTATACAGGAAAATATCTTCCAGAGTATGTATCAAATTATAATTTCATGTGTTTTGACCTTAATTCTTCTTTTATTGAGGCTGTATATGTTCTGTAATTTTTAAATGTTCAACTATATCCTACAAAATAAAAAAACAAAGTCATACTAAATATGATCTTCAAATTAGGAGCTACTTGGTTTCACAATATTGGAATGCTATTTGATAACATGTATCCATGTCTATTGAAATTTTAAACAAATTATCAAGACACAATATCTTGGTTTTCTATGCACATATATTTAACTATTTTTTCCCTTAAAACTTTAGAATTCAACAAAAATTAAACATACATTCAGCAAACATACTCAGAAATTCATGACAGCCTATCAAGTCTTCCAATCTTACCATAGAATTTACCTCCCATTAATCTTGAACCAAAAAGCAAATATATCTCTTCCAATATGGAACAAAAGGATTTTCAAATACAGCTAAACTGCCTGCCCTCTGGTTAAAACCTTTTGCAGAAGCTCCAGGGTTGAAAGCAACCACGACTTTCTCCTTTCTAATGAAAAGGTTGTCATTTTCCAGACTTAATTCATTCAGATTTTATTGAGTTCTCAGATATCCCATGTTTTCTTAAAAAGAAATAAGTAAAAAGAACACCCCCATACCAGACAAATTATTTTATTCAGCTATTTTCATTACTGTAGTCAAAGTAACTGTGTCTTATAACTTCTACATTTTAAACATTATGGACAAAAAAGAGAAAATATTTTCTGTGAAGGGAGGGCATGCTTGAAGTGTATTTGGGGATGGGTATTAGAGGTCTCAGTGGGGGGTGGGAAATCCTCTAGAACTGATTTGTGTGAATAGCTGTACAACTTGGTAAATTTACTAATAACCATTTAATTGTACACTTAAAATGGAGTAAAGACATGATATGTAAATTACGCTTCAATAAAGACAAAAAAATTAAAATTAAAAAAAGAGAAAATATTATTGATAATTATTCATTAATAAAACTAGAAAACTTTTACATTAAGCTCAAAGTATTAGACAATAAATGAATGCAAGGTGTAGAAAACTAAAAAGAATTAAAATATTTATAAACCTCCCATAATATAGAGTTTTTCAAATTCTTCAGTTTATTTTAGTTGCATACAGAATTTTAATCATTGGTTAATTTGTATAATGATATTCTTTAAAATGATTCTTATGTTTCACTTCAGGGAATGAAAAACTCCATTGAATCATTAGGAGACTAAACTCTATTAAGTTCCTTTGCTTTCAGACATCATTTCTACCAGAAAATTTATTATATAGATCACTACCTTAACCTTAGTTTAAAAAAAAAATGTGGATGGGAATAAGGGGTCTCAATAGGGGGAAGGAGATGTTCTAAAACTGATTTGTGTGAATAGCTATACAACTTGGTAAATTTACTAATAATCATTTAATTGTCCACTTAAAATGAATTAATTGCATGATATGTAAATTATACTTCAATAAAGTTCTTTTAAAAAAATGCTTTTTAACACATTAACTGTCATGTGAGTTGTATGTATTTAACTCACACTAGTTTTGAGCCCGGGGCCTCATGAAGCATATATAACTTCAGTTGGTTCATGAAAATCTTATTCGTTGATGTTCTTATTGTTACAATTAATATTAACAATTGAATTGCATATAACTCACACATAGAAAACAATGAAAACAACAATAAAAAATTTTCATTAAGTTAGAAAGGATTGTCTTGTTTGCGAAGTTTTTATTCTATTTTTGTCATAAAACACTGTAACCCAAAGGAAAAAGAATTTTTTTTCTAGTGTGGCAGTCAGTGTGTTAAAGTTGTCTTATGGTTTTTGTCTGCTCCTTGCTTTCAATTCTAAAAACAGCCATTGCATATTTCCCAAGTTTTGCTCAAATTGTATGCCATAACTGACATTTTCTCTTCTCCTTAAATAGATGTGTATTGAGTCCCTGTGTTTTATGCAGATTTATTTCCAAAGGACTCTAAGATCTTTTCCCACTGTTGGTAGTTGGCTAGAGGGCTTTTCTTTAATTTACCAGTGTAAATCTCCTATAAGCACCAGATTCCTACTTGAAGGCTTCTGTATTTTATTTTAGTTTTTTGAAGAATTAGCCATTTACTCATAATTTGTCATTGCATTAAGATTTTAAAAAGTCAGCTAAGATTAATGAAATGAGTATGGTACATGTCAGAATAAGAGTCTAAATATTAATGTTAAGAGATGAAAATAATCTCCCTCCTTGACAATAGTTTGGCTAGAACATCTTCTAAGTCTCTCATTACTCTCTAATGCTGTATCTATAAGGTATCTATTTCTATACCATAAGGATTAAGTTTTACCTGTTTTCATTTGTTACCCCTCCTGTGAGAATTTAGGAAAATGATATAACCAATGGATATTAGCTTTATTATGTGTAACTCACAGTTATGTTGAGAATTATTTTGAATATATGAAAACTATAGAGCATGATATATGTACTTAGATATTGTTATTGTTATTAATTTAGATATTATTAATTTGAATATTTTAAATTTTATTTTGCATATTCATACAGTGCATCTAAAATTTTTAAAAGTCAATGTATGTTAGAAACAATGTTTAAAACTAATTTCATCTCATGAGGCTGGTACAATAGTATAATGACCAAAAAATTTTAGTTTATTAACTTATGATAACCAAGAGATCAAAGCAAACATTTTAACATCAAAGATAAAACTAAAGAGAAAAAGTTGAGACCCAAATAGCCAAAGTAATCTTAAGCAAAAAGAATAAATTTGGAGGCATCACATTACCTGAATTCCAATTATACTACAAAGATATAGTAACCAAAACAGTATGATGTTGGCATAAAGGTGGAGACTTTGACCAATGGAACAAAATAGAGAACCTAGAAATAAAACTATATAGCTACAATCAACTTATTTTCAGCAGAGCAGACAAAAACATACACTGGCATATGGACGCCCTATTCAATAAATGCTGCTGGGAAAATTGGATCGCCATATACAGAAGAATGAAACAAGATCCTTCTCTCTCATCATATTCAAAACTTGAGATGGATTAAAGACTTAACTATGAGAATTGAAACCATAAAAATTCTAGAAGAAAATGTCAGAGAAACTCTTCTGGACATTGGATTAGGCAAAGGATTTATGACTAAAACCCCAAAGGCAAATACAGCAACAACAAAAATAAATACATGAGATTTAATTAAATTAAAAAGTTTCTGCACAGAAAAGGAAAAAATCAACAAAATAAATAGACAACCTATAAAATAGAAGAACATATATATCCAACAAAGTACTAATATCTAGAATCTACAAAGAACTCAAACACATCAGCAAGGAAAAACAACAGCATCAAAAAGTGGGAAAACGACAGCAATAGATTTTTTTCAAAAGAAGATAGACAAATGACCAAGAAACATACAAAAAAAATTCAACATCACTAATCATCAGAGGAATGCAAATTAAAACCACAATTAGATAAGATTTTATCCATATCAGATGGCCATTACTAAAAAATCAAAAAATAGATGTTGGTGTGAATACAGTGAAAAAGAAATACTTCTACACTGTTGATGGGACTGTAAATTATACAACCTTTATGAAGAAAATTAGGGAGATTCCTCAAAGAACTAAAAGTCTATCTACCATCGATCTAACAATGCTCCTGCTAGATATCTACTCAAAGAAAAAGAAATCATTATATCAAAAAGACACCTGCACTCAAATGTTTATTACAACACAATTCACAATTGCAAAGATATGAAATCAACCTATGGGCCCATCAACTGATGGGTGGATAAAGAAAATTATATGTATACCATAGAGTACTACTAAGCCATAAAAAAGAATGAAATACTATCTTTTGCCACATGTTGGGTAGAACTGGAGACCATTATCCCAAGTGAAGTATCTCAGGAATGGAAAAGCAAATGATACATGATCTCACTGATAAGTAGAAGCTAATGGCTATATATGGTCATAAAGTTGTGAAAAGGATGTTGGAAACTAACAAAAGGGGAGGGTGGGAGGGGGATGAATGATAAAAACTTACCTATCAGGTAAAATGCACAATATTCTGGTGGTAGGTGCATTAAAATGCCTGATTTCAGCATTATACAACTCATCCATGTAATGAAAAGACTGTACCTCCATAATTTTTTGAGATAAAAAGTGAAAATACATAAATAAAAAGTTTGCTATTTTCATCATCACCAAATCCTTCATTACATACATGCTTTGCTACTCATGACCCAGACTGTTAAATTTAGAAAGCAGCAATCAACAACAAAAGCAATAGCAAATGCATAACTCCTCAGCTTCTTGCATTATTTTGTACTAACTTTGCTGTTATTCTTTATGTGAAGAAATGTGTAACTTAAGAAATATTCTTTTTATTGTTAATATGTAGTGACCTTCATCAAAAAGTAAATTTGAAGTGTTTTCAATAAATTAATAGGGTCATGAGAATTAGCCATAGGGCAAATTTTTATATAAACCAATTGAGTCACATCCATTAAAATGTGTTATTAAATCATTATAATATTTTATAATGGAAAAGGAAATACAAAAATGTTACTATTTCAAATCATTAACAAATGTCATTACTATTATTTATTAATTTTCCTATTCTAATTCAGTTTTCCAACTATAGATATGATTCTTTGACTTAAAAAGCTTCATTACAAATTCAAATACAAGAGAGAAAAGAATAGCAATAGAAACCTAATAGCAGATTCTCTTTTACTTCAGCCATTCTGCAGGTGAATATGTAGGATAATGTAAAAGGACTATTTTTGTTAAGATCAGATAATGATTCAGATTTTAAAAAAACCAAGAAAATCCTTTTAGTCATAAAAACAAACTAAAGATCTAATAGTTTTCTCCTTAGCTCCCATATACAGTTAGATATATGCTTTCATCTTCTGTTTTTTTTCTTGACAAAAGCCAATAAAATGAGGGTCTTTTTCCCTACTGTTCATGTATCTTTTTTCCTTGTATTTTCATGCAGGATTATCACTCAACAAAGTCGAAGTAGCACAGTTTCTGCATGGGTTTGAAAAAAATACTTTTAAGAAAACACATGTGAAACAGAAGGCTAATATCATACCATATGTTCATTAAAGTTTATTAGAATTGCTGTATTCAGCAAATGTCAGACTTTGAAATACGATAAATAAAAGGTGAATAAAGTTATATGATTTGTCTGAAGTCACATAGCAAAGCTGTACCTACAACTTAGGACATACATTCTTAATTCTCAAACAAATGCTATTTTCACTGACCACCATGCTATACAAATATGCTAAAGAGTCAAATTACAACTATGCCTTCTATTTATCCTGAGAAATACAATTTGAGATGAATTTTATTTTTGAACACTTTATTCATTTATTTTGCAATCTACAATATGACAGTCTATCATTGAGACTGAGGTACAGAAATGTCTAATATAGACAAGTTCCTCTTTTCATGAACCTTATACTTCAGTGAGAAAATACAGAGAGTATCGATTCTACAGATTATTAAAATAATATATTTAGATATTGATATCTCCATTGGGGAAAAAAAGTAATACAATGAAGAGATATAAAAGAAGGTATTTTCAGAAAGTCAGTGAATAGCACAATAATATCATGTTTGAAATTAGACTTAAATGATAAGTAGATTTGTTGGTGGAATTAGGAAAATGAGAAGTTAAATCAAAGCCTAAAAATACAGCAAAGCCTTGCTATGAATATTAATGAAATAATTATTTGGTTCCCTGACTTTGCCATGAGGTTGTAAAAATATTTTTTTCTTTTTAATATGAGAAATGATAGAATGTGTTTTATACTGATAGAATTTATCTGGTGGAAAACTGAGAGATGATGCAGACGAGAGAATAGTTGCATAAGTGAAATGTTCTAGAAGAAAAGGAAAATATATGGATTATAGAGAAAAGAGCTTTCCTAAGAACAGGAGCACAGTGTATGCTGTAAGATTAGACAAATCAAAGAATATGATTAAATTCTTATAATGTGATATAATAATGCTAAAAGATGAGGAATATCTTATATAATCTCAATCCTAGTTTTTTCAACTGTTCATTCAGTTAATCATTAAATAAATACATTTGAGATTAAGCTCTGGGAAGGAAAAAGAAGTAAAAAAAACAGACAAATGAGATGTGCAAGAAAAGGAATATTTAATTCTAACTGAGCCTGTGGTGTTAAGAAAAAAAAAATAACAAAGCTTAGTTACGAGGACACTGGTGGAAATGCTATTTTATATATGATGGTCAAAGAAGTCCTCTCAGTGGAGATGACATTTGAACAATAATGAACAAAATGAAAATCAAGCCACATGGTTATCTTGGAACAAGATTTAAGGAGAGAAAATGGCGAGTACAAGGACACTGAGTGGCTCTTAGTTTGCTTCAGGAGGAGCAAAGAGGCTGTTGTGGCTGCAGTAGAAAGAGGGTGGAAAATATTGGTAGGAAATGAGATCAGATAGGTTGCAGAGAGAATATTCACTCACAATCTTATAATTCATGTAATCACATGCATATTCTAGTATAAATGTGATGGGAATGTGAGAAAAATTTTCAGCAAAGTTGTAAAATATTCTGATGCACATATTAAAGTTTTTATATAACCCATGAAGGAGAACAGTCTTTAAGAGGGGTAAGTGAAAGCCAAGTAAAAGGGTAAGGAATCTAGATTTGAGAATTAATCAGAGGAAGCAGATGTAGATAAAGAAAGCTACAAAATGTAATGTTCATGTAGAGAAATTTGTGTTTGGCAAGAGTGACATTTAATCAAGTGATTTAGAAACATAGAAAAGGAAGAGTAGATTTAGATATGTACTGGTTGGGTTTGAAGAATGACTATATTTCCAAATTTTGCTGTATTTTTCTAGTGTAATTATTAATAAAGCTTCTTTTCACTCTCCAAAGTGTGTAGGTTTAGAGAATTAATTACACAGTCATCCAAAGTTATGCGTAAAAGCAGAAGTCCACTCCAAATAACCACAAATTATTTTTATGAAATAGGAGGCCAAAAAATCCATGAGGATATGAGTTGTGATTGTGTGTGTGTATTAAGTATATTTTGAAAGAAGGAACAGAGACCTGTGGTAAAAATGTGGATTAATTTTGGGATAAAAGGACAGTGCATGTTAAGTGTATATGTGTGTGTGTGTGCATCTACTTTTAAAATCCTTTAACTCAACAGATGATTATAACCAAATATAGCAAAACATATAGCTCTCATATTTGAGAGTTAACCTCAGTGAAATCTTAGTTTAAAATTATCAGTAGTATTTTCCTTCCAACGTGGTTACTTTTGTGCAATTCTAAAAATATATTTTTAATGACCTAATAGCATAAATGGGGAGTTCTATTTTATCTCATATATATGTGTACTTGTGAAATACATATTTTTGAAATGTGTATATATATTTCTGAAACTGCGTGTGTTTATATTCTGAAATTGTATCTGGAGCTCTCACATGAACACATGAAGTAAAAAAAATTACAGTTCTTTATTATTAAATATTTTAGGAAAATTCTTGCTTTGGGGTCTTTTTATCTCCAATAACCAAATTAATATCAATTCCAAAATTAAAACACACTAGTAAAGTTATTAAATGTTCTCTAATATTTAAATTAGTAGGTTTACATATCAACATTGCGTGTATGTCACTGCACTTATAACTGCTTAAGAAAGGAAGAATAAATATAAGGAAATACATTAGAGTTTCTATTTGGTAGATAAGTTTAGATTTATTATTGCATTTCAAATATATATTGGTGGCATCTGCTAGTACATATATAATTAATTTTGTGCTCATAGTGAAGCAGCTGGAGGGAAACAATCTGCAAACTCAACTATGTCATAAAATATACCCTATAAATATCAAAGACAGGAGTTAAACTCAAATCAAGAGTAAATAAGCCTTTTCCTTAATTGATTCCCTAATAAGACTATATTTTCAAGGCAACATTGCTTTAAAATAGTTGCATTTTTTGGTGTTATGTTTGCCTACAGCTACAGTATATCAACATGCTCAGCGTCACAAGGTAAGTTCTTATTCAAATGGGAAAAAGCAAGTGATATACAAAAGCATAATATTTCTGGAAGACTATCGCTTTTGGAAAAAAATTAAATTTGGTATGAAATAACAAAAGCAAATATAGATCTAAAAAACATGTTAAATATTCACTGTGCTTACTATAAAGGGTTTTATATAAATGCACTTATTTTGTAAATAATAAACTAAATGACATGTTCTATTTGAATATTGAAAATAATATTTTAGGTAAAATTTCAGTAACATAGCCTTCTTAAATTTCTATTTAAGACATTTATTATTTCCACAGGTAAATCACCAAATAGATACTCATCAGAGATATAAGTAACATGCTAGGGTTTATAGCACATTTTTCATTATGAAAAGTACAGAAAAGACTTTGTAAATTATAGCAACATAAAAGGGCATTACTTGGCTATGATGCCTATAATAACATTGTTAATCAAATTTCAAAATCATATTTTTAAAGACTAAATTTAAAAGAGATAGAGAGAAAATCTTCAAATTATTCAATTAGATTCAATTATTGGCTCTGCAATTTCCTTCTATGGGATATATGGGAGGCTACCTACACTCTAATCTTATCATTATAATGAAAAATAGTCATATACTTTGACACATGATTTGAGGATTTTAGTTTAGCCTACTGTTTTGGGAGATATGTGGAATGTTCAAAGGCTTCTTTGGTGGTATATGTCTACATCAAATTGAAATGCACTTCGTATGTGGGCAAATTATTATATACACAGAGGGGCAAGAACTTCTGAAATGGAATAAAAATCTTCTAAAAATCCACTCCTTGATGCAACTAAGAAGAGCACATGCAAATTGTCTAAGTAAACTTTTTCAGAAGTCTGTAAATTAAGCAAAAGCTTGCAACAATCTGAAAAATCAGCTTAGTTTGTAAACAGCAGTGAGTCGTGTGGCTTTCAATCTTACATATTCCCATCTAACTCTTTCCATTTCCACAGTACCCTTGAAAACAAACACAACAACAGAAGCTGTAAAACCCAGCAGCCTAGCAACCACCCGGGCCAGGTGTAGGCTGTATATAGAGCAGATGGGAAACTCTTCCAAAAACCTCATCCCCAGGGTACTGGAACATTTGACCAACATGTCTGCTCTTTGGAAAAGTCCCTTTTTCATGGCTTGTCTTTATTTAACCTGATTTAGAGTTGGCTAAGTGAGAAAAAACACATTCCCAGCTTGTTTGTCAAAGAAATTGGTGGTTATTATTTAACATAATAATAATATTATGCTTCAGGCAACTGTGATACTAGTCAGAATAAACAAGAAGCTAGCCAAAACTCTGAAAGAAAAATCTGGGAAATTATAGACATTTATCTGGCATTGGGCAGATGGGAGAGGGAGGAAGGGATGGGTATATACATACATAATGAGTGCGATGAGCACCATCTGGGGGATGGACATGCTTGAAGCTCTGACTCTGGGAGGGGGCAAGTAGGGGGAGAGGTAACACAATTAACCTAAACATTTGTGCCCCCATAATATGCTGAAATAAAAAATAAAATAAAATAAAAATATATATAGCCATAGACAGTGTTGGAAAGCTCTGATATGTTTCTTGGGGACTAGAAGGTCATGTCCGTGTGCAAGAGTGCACAATTACCCATTAAAGATCTATATGGCCCTAATTTTTACATTTTGGCTGACTTTAATGTTCCAATAGGGAAGTGAAGACTTAGGCAGAGATATGAAGTGTCAGAATATTGAAAGCATGTTTCAACATATACTCAAAGTTACTTAGGAAACAGTCGGAGACCTCTTGATTCAAGACTTTGAAGAAAATCTTTGCCCAATGACTAGCTGACTACTATTCTAACTGAACAGAGACTTACATGTCTGCACACAACAAAGAATGAATCATTTACAGAATTAGTCTAGGAAATTCATCAGACAAACAGCTAAAACAGCAACACATCTTGAGGATATGAGGACATATTTCCAGGTTTGTCATATTATATTATTTTAAATGCCCAACTTTTAACTATAATCAGTGAGGCATACAAAGAAAGTATGGCAAATGCATAGGCGTGAGGCAAGACATAAAAGACAAAAACAACAAACACTGCCAAAAAATCCCACAAAAACACACAGTGCATAGAAACTGTCTCTGATGAAGTCAAAATATTGGACTTATGATGTAAAACTTTGGATCAGTTACCAAGATTTTCAAAGAAGTAAAGGAAACCATGTCTAAAGAAAAAAAGATATATGAAAATAATCTCTCACTAAATAGAGAGCAAATAAAAAAGATAGAAAACAATCAAAGAAACACAAATATAAATTTTGAAGTGGAAGAATATAATAATTGAAATTAAAATTTACTGGAGTAGCTCAACAAAAACTTGAGTTGGCAAAAGAAACAATGAGCATACTTAAAGATAACTCAATTTAGATTAACCGGTATGAGTACCAGATAGAAAATTGAATGAGGAAAAATGAGCAGTGTATCCACATATGTGTAAGGAAGTCCCAGAAAGAAAGAAGGATGAGAAAGGGATGGAAAGACTATGTTTTAAGTAACATTGGCTAACCCATGCCATCTGAAAAACTTTAATCTATACATTCATGAATCTCAATGTACTTTACTACGGGTAGGAGAAAGTCAAATTTGTCCATACCTAAACATATTCTATCAAATGGTCAAAATTGGAAAAACAAAAATAACTTTTTGAAAGCAATAAGAAAGAAAAGATTTATTACTTAAAAATAAAGTTTAATAAGAATAAACGATAACTTCTTATCAGAAACCACAGAGACCACCTGGTAGTGGGATGACATATTTGAAGTTCCAAGAGAAAAAAGAAACTATCAAACAAGAAGTTTATACACAGCAAAATTATTCTTCAACAATGAGGAGGAAACTAAGATATTAGCAGATAAACAAAAACTGATAAAATATTATTACCAGCATACTGCCCTATAAAAAATTACGAGTGGAAATTCTTCAGAGCAAACTGAATATACACTGGATGATGGACATTAACTCAAATTACATAACATGATAAACAACACCAGTAAAGAAATATGTAAATAAATATAATAGACCGTATAAATGTATATTTGTTTTTAACTCTATTCCATCAGGGCAATTACACAAAGTGATAATTATAAAACTGTGTTGCCAGGATTATAATGTATGTGATATATTTTGTATAGTAGTAGTAGTAAAAATATAGGACAAAAGCAAGCAGTTATATTGTAACTAACTTTGTATTTTATTGAAATTAAGTTAATATTAATCCAAACTAGATTGTTTGAAGTTAAAATGTTACTTGCAGTGCCCCGATCGAAACATATGCAAATATTTTTAAAACAAAGTAAAAGAAACAAAAATTAAATTTCAAAATTTTTCTAATACACAATATCTATTTAATACAAAGGAGTGACCCAATAAAGAAATAGAGGAACAACAAATACAAAATATATTTTAAAAAGCAAATAATAAAATGACAGATACAAAACATGTATACCAGGAATTACATTAACTAATAAGTAATTACATTAAATGTGTTAAGTGGATTATACATTCCAATAAAGGGGCAGAAATTTGCAGACTTAATTTTTTTTTCAGACTTAATTTTTAAAGGACATGATCCAACTATATGGTCTATACAAGACATATACTTTAGATTCAAGGACATAAGTAGGTTGAAAGTAAAAGTTGGAAAAAAATGTACTAACAACAAGAACCAAAAAACCTGGAATTACTATATTAATATTACACAAATATACTTTAAGACACAAATTGTGACTACAGGCAAATAAATACATTTTATAATAGTAGTGTCTACACTTACTACTATCAGACAGACATAATATTTATAAACATATATGCATTTAACAACAGAGCCTCAACATGCATGAAAAAAAAAACCCTGAAATTATTGAAGCATAAAATAGAAAATTTAGCAATAAGAACTGGGGACTTAAATACCCTACCTTTAACAATATATGGAAAATCCACATAGATAGTCAACAAAGGCAGAAAACTTGAACAACACTATAAACCAACTAGACATAACTTACATGTGTAGAATATTTCAGCCAACAACAGCACACTATAAGTTTTTCTAAAGTATATATGCACTGTTCTCCATGATAGACCATATGCTAGGCCACAAAGCAAGCTCCAGGAAATTTAAGAGGATTTTAATGATGCAAAATATATTCCCCAACAACAATGGAAATAAATTATAAATTATTAACAGAAGGAAATATGAAAATTCACAAACATGGAAATTAAGCAACATTAATCCTGAAAAACATTGATTCAAACAAAAATGAAAAAACAAAAATTACAAGATATTTTATGATGACCAAAAAAAAGCACACCATATTCAAACTAAGGGATACAACTAAATCAGTGGTTAGGGGAACATGTAGCTATAAATGCTTATATTAAAAAAGATGAAATATCTCAAATTAGTAGCCTAATCTTTCACCCATGTCACTGGAAAAAATAGCAAACTAAAAAAAAAAAAGCAAACATAAGAAATGAAATAATAAAGAATACAGACAAATAAAATAATAAGAAAAAATTAGAAAATTAACAAAAACAAAAGTTAGGAGTTGAAAAGATAAACAATAATGATAAACCTCTAGTTAGACTAGTCAAGAAAAAATTTTAAAAACCCTCAAATTAATAAAACCATCAATGAAATAGGAGAAATCACTATAGTACTTACAAAAATACTAAAAAGATTATAAGAGAATATTATAAACCTCTCTATGCCAAGAAATTATACCATGTAGATTAAATGTACAAATTTCTAGAAGGCATTAATTACTAATATGACTCAAGAAGAAATAGAAAATCTAAATATACCTTTAAAAGTAAAAAGATTGAATTAAAAATTTTAAAACTTCTCATTTCTCAGGCCTAGATCATATAAATGACAACCTCTAAAAAAACTGTATTTGTATACACCAGAAATAAACAAACCGAAAATAAAATTAAGCCAATGATTGTATTTATAATACCTGATAGATTAAAATATTTAAGAAAAAATTAACAAAAGGAACACAAGGCTTATACACTGAAAACTACATGTGATTGAAAGAATTTTTTTTTCTTTTTGATGTTCCATCAAAAAGTGCAGCATCAAACCAGAGAATGGGATAAAATATTTGCAAATAATATAACTGATAAGAAACATTTTATCTGGAAACTGCAAAAAACTCCTACAACTCAACAACAACAACAGAAACAAATAATTCAAACAATCAGCAAAAGATATGAATGGATCTTTCTCCAAAGAAAATATGCAACGACCAATAAGCACATACAAATAAGCTTAACATCGCTACCCATCAGAGTAATGCATATCAAAATCACATGGAGATATTACCTCATACCAACTAAGATGGCTATAATCAAAACAAACAGAAAATAACAAATGTTGAAGAAGATGTGAAGAAACTGGAGCATTTGTGATAGGAATGTAAAGTGGTACAGCCATGGGAAAACAGCCTGGACCTCAAAGGTCCAACATGTAGTTGCATATGATCCAGAAATTCCACTCAGAGGTACGTAGTAAAGGGAAATGAAGACACATGTCCACATGCAAACCAGTATATGGATGTTCAGAGCAGCATTATTCAAAATTTGCCAAAAAGTATAATGTCAATTAATAGATGGATCAACAAAATGTGAAATATCCATATGAGAGAATACAATGAAGTGATAAAAAGAAAGGGAATTCTAATACATGATACAACATGAACGAATCTTGAAAACACTAGGCTAAATGAAAGGAGCCCGGTGCAAAAGATTATGATTCCCTTTAAATGAAATGTCCAGAATGGACAAATCCATAGTGACAAAAAATTGACTAGTGTTTGCCAGGGATTCGGGAAGAGGGAAATAGAGGGTAACTGTTTATGGTACAAGGCATCTGTGGAAGGTGATGACATTTTTAAAACATTAGTTCCTTCTAGTGTTTGGAGAGGTCTGTTAATATACTAAAATTACTGAATTGTACAGTTTAGTAGGGTGATTTTTAAGCACATGAATTAGTTCATAAAGATAGTAATAAAGCTTTTATGAATATATATACACATATACACATAATTTCATATACATATATATCCACATAAATTAGTTTTGAGTCCAGTAGGTTTTAAAGTTTAAATTCTAATTCCCATCAACAAGTTTTAATAAAATGCTTGCAGGTAAGAAGTCACTTTAAATGCATAATCTTATTTAATACGGCATATATGGCATAATAACCATATATAGCAATCTTTATGTATACATCGTAGCTGCATGACAAATTAGAAGGATTAAAGGTAGGTTTTGTTTACTTTTAAAATATCCTGGAACCTGGCATACTGTTTTTGCTTCAGTTCCTTTGCCTCCTTCTTGGCTCTTATTCTCTGCCCTATCTTTTCCCATTACATTAATGTGGCCTTTCATCATTGCTTCTTATTTGACATTAAAATCTTTTCTTCGACCAACACAGGCCTTGTGTACAATCTGAATAGAGTTTGTTTTCTTCTGCTTTGCTTTAACTATCCACCAGAACTGACCTTGAATATCCCAAAGCTTTTAAAGAACAAAATTTTTGTTGTTGTTGTTGGGATTGACCTCATTGTTTTGTGAAGTTTCAATATCATTAAATGAGGCTGTTACATTTATTTAGAAAAGAATGTTCTGATTTATTTATTTATTTTCTCACTCAGGTGTTCTCTGGGTTCTAGCATGGTAGATGCACGGTACGAGCCGAGACAAGTTAATCCTTAAGATCTTTATAGCATTAGCAGTGAAGTGTTGTATAGCTGAATTAGAAGTACTGACTGGCACGCGTACAGTCCACTCATGAATATGTACACTGGTGAAATGGGTCCATATAAACACTGGCATGTTGTCCTTGACAAAAGGAAGCAC
This sequence comes from Lepilemur ruficaudatus, assembly GCA_963574885.1. Classification (NCBI taxonomy): domain Eukaryota; kingdom Metazoa; phylum Chordata; class Mammalia; order Primates; family Lepilemuridae; genus Lepilemur; species Lepilemur ruficaudatus. The sequence continues at coordinate 1,344 of CAUYRT010099523.1, read as the reverse complement.
AAACACACTGTCAATGAAAAACTATGAATTTATTGAGCAAACTACAAATAAAATATAATATTGAAATTCTCACTAGAACTTTGCTGTTTACATTTAGCCTCTTCAGTCTGGAATGTTTAAAGCAAAATGTTTAAAGCAGAACCGTGTGAATGGAGAAAATCCTATGATTTATGTATACTGAAAGTAACTGAAAAAAATGAAGACAGTAATTGAACATATTAGAATGAGACATTGGCATTAAGTATTTAAAAACTGACTTATAGATGACAATTAAATATTTGGTAAAAAAAAAAAAATGTTGTAAAGTACGGAAATCTTGCAGACATAAGTACCATACTGTATTTACAGTATATGCCAGTCAGCAAGTTGAGGGAAAGGATAACGCAGATTATTTACATTTGGAAAAGCAAAGAATAAGAAAAGATAGTCAACATCTTTGAAGATAGGCCATATGGGGAAGAAGTTTTGACAATAAATAAACTATACATTCTTTGTCCATGGCTACTATGTTTGTGCAACCCTCCCCTTGTTAGTGATATCATAATGAAGAAAAAAACAAATATGTAATTATGTTACAGGGCAAATGGGGGGAAGCAGAACTTGCTTCAGTTATTCTACTCTCTTGAGGGTCTAAATAAAATCTTACCAAATTATTTTTGTGTGTGTGTGTTCCTGAATATTTTGTTCCAAATATTTATTGTTATAAAAAGATGTACATGGGTCATTGAGTACAAAACTAGTTTCCCAACTGAGCATGTAATTCCAGTTTTATGAATATACACTGTTATCTTCTATATTACATCTACACATATACTGAAACATCCCTGGAAGATTATATGCTAAAGCATCATAATGAATACTTCTTAAATTACATATCATGACTTTACTCCATTTTAAGTGTACAATTAAATGACTATTAGTAAATTTACCAAGCTGTACAGCTAAATACATAAATCAATTTTAGAGGATTACTTTCCCCCTATTGAAACCCCTAATACCTTTCACCAACTACATTTCAACCATGCCCCTCCCCTCCATAGTGCTCACCACATCCCTCAGATGTGGGTCTACTCCCCTCTCCCCGAATCCATACTGAACACCGCCACCATTTGTGCACCAAAGTGTTAATCACTCAGAACCAATTCAATGGCGAGTATATGTGGGGCCCATTTTTCCTGTCTTGTGTCATTTCACTTTGAATAATGGGCCTAAGCTTAATCCAGGATAATATAAGCAGTGCTAGTTCACTGTCATTTCTTAAAATTGAGTAATATTCCATTGTAAACACATACCAAATTTTAATAATCCAGTCATGAATTGACGGGCACTTGGGTTGTTTCCACA